>JARJDX010042606.1:0-10568 GCA_030264735.1 Gymnusa sp. GC000175
GTTATTTTCAAAATTGCCTCTTACTAAAAAAAATAAAAGATTCCATCAAACTACTTTTTTAAATTTCGTTTAGAGTACGTACATATATGTATTTAATTAATATTAGAAGTTAACCAAAAGTTAAATGAAATATATTTATTTTTTGTGTTTTACGCAAATTCCTATAACCGGACATCTCCCACAACCGGACAAAAATGTTGGTACCGTCGGTGTCCGCTTATGGGAGCTTTCACTGTAGATCTAAAATACATATTTTATGCACGGTATTACAACATTACATTTAAGATTATATACAAAGTTTTATTCCAATGCTTCCCCATAAAATTTGTACACCTGGGGCTACGCAGCAGATATTTCAAATGGATGTGTACTCCTTTAATGTGGTAAAAGGTAGGGGTAGGGAATTACCGTAACGTACCTAGCCTTGCTTTATTTGATTAAATGTCGGTTACATTCCGTGTAAAAAAAAAGTTCGCTAGTGCTCTAATTGGTTTAAATAGAATTTAAATAGAACGAACGGATTATGCTAAACGTTGTGCTAATAAATTTGACTTTAGAATAATGTTTGAATTGCTTGTACTTCTAATGAGGATTATAGTGGATTTATTATAACGTTGCAAATTTATTTGGGATTAATGTTTCGAAACTTAAGTCGCTGTGAGAACAAATGTAAAAAATTTAAGAAAGAAGTAGTTAAGAAATGCTAATTAGTCAGGTAGACGAAGTGTACACAAAAGAAATTTTATTTGTTTGTAGCTTTTAAGAAACATTACCGTGTATGTGTAACCAATTTACATCAAATGAAAGTGGTATGTAATGCAAGGCTTATATCGGATTAAGGTAAGGCTAATATTAATAGTTCAGAAATCAATATTTTAATAAATTAAATTACAAAAAACTCCCCATAAAACATTTTTCGCAGTTACATTATTACTTTGCAAAGGAAATTTTTGTATTTTTTTTATCAAAAAAATTATATGAGACCCCCTATGCATTTGTTTATATTATTTTTCCAATAGGAAGTGAATGTTTTGTCTGCACTTTATCGATTCAATTATATTTATCAGGATTTGAGTATTTGCGTTACGGATTGTTAATCTATGGATACGTAGAAATTAGAAATAAGAGTTTTAAAGTCTAACAATCCAAAAAGCAAATCGTTCTTTTTTTAATAAAATTTCTACATATATACGTAATATTTTTCTAGAATTATTTACTCAATAAAATATTTGTTTAATTAAATTATTATTATTATTTAACTTTTCTGCAATATATTACTTATATTTTAAAATAATGGTTATGTTTTTATACATAAACTTGTTCTTTAAGTAATTTTTCTTCTTACTACATATTATACAATGATTATTACATACATAAAAAGATATGTGCAGTACAAGTAATATCTAAATTTAAATTATTCAGCTGGCAGAGTGTTAGAATTAGAAAAAAAACTTGTTGAAATGTCAAATGGTGTTATAATTTACAATTCAGTATTGCTAAAAGAAACCTACATAAATGTTAGTTGTAATAAAAAACTAATAAAAAATACCAAGGCGAAGTAGTTCTAATTTAAATGTATTAAAAATTTAATTTTTACTAGCTTTTTTAGTTTTTTAAAATCTATAATTTTTAATTAAAAAGTAAACAGTAAACATTATGTTTCAAAAGGGTTTATACATTTGTAACAAAAGTTGCAGGGACATATGACATTTTGATTAGCTACCGATTGACAAAATTGGGTATATTTTTTAAGGAATATATCTAAAATTCCAAAAAAGAAAGACGTGTGACATGGCTCTATAAAATTAGATATTAAAAAAAAAACATTTGCACTAAGAAAAAAATTAAACGCAAAAATCAATGAACAAAATAATCATTTAAAGAATTATTATGACTTGAAAATTTAATAACATTTTTTTAAGTTTTGTAAACAAACTGATTAAGCATTAAATTAGTTTATCACTCCTTATTTAATCTTTAATAGTTCTTATTTCCGCGTAATTAAGGTGATAAAAATACAAATTTTTCAATGGAAATTTGATAAGATAAAAAATTAAGGCGTGTATGTATGTGATTTCCAAAAATGGTAGAAGGGATATTAACCTGTAGCGGTTTTGTGCTTTGTAGGAAAATAATGATGTAGATACCTCGTCCCTTACAGCCGTTTCAGCACATTGAAAATCCTTTGGAATACGACCTAAACGTTTTCGATTTTAATGATATTCCACATATAGTATGGAATGTGATGATATTGAATTGATTACTTAACTTGTGTATACAAATCAAAATTAAATTGACTTGCTTTCTACTTATAAGCAATAATATTCAAGGTGGTCCAACTATACAAAAAGAATATTTATAGCTTATAGAATCTTAAAAACAATATGTAGTTTGTGTGTAATTGTTTGCAATAAATACATTCGTTTTTGAATACCATCCATCTGGTATTCAAAAACGAATGTATTAATTTCAGGCTATACTCCATACGTTCATATGGTTGTTCTTCTTCATGTGTCATCTCCCGATACGGACGTTAGCTATTAATTTTACTATCTTTACATTGGATACAACCGCTTTAAAAAGATCTCGAGAACTGCAGATAAGCCATGATATTCTGCGCCTCCCTATGTTGCATTTGTTACTTTGTCTGTCCATACTCAATATCCTTTTATTAATCCACATTTCAAAGGCCTGCATCTTAATTAGGTGTTTTACCGTCCATGCTTCCATTCCATATGGTAAGATTGAAAATACGTAGCATCTAGCCATTTTTATTCGAGTAGGGTCGCGGCTACTGAACATGGTTCTCATCTTTAGGAACGTACTTCTTGCAATTTCTATTCTGGACTTGATTTCTCGTTGTTACTAGATATGCAAGTACCTAAGTACCTGTATTTGTCTACCTTCTAAAATTTCTTGGAATATTGCTTCCGCATAAATTTGAACAGCATAGGGGAAATTATACACCCATGTCTAACACCTCTTCTGATCTTAATCTTATCTGTCGAATCACCGCCAATTCTTACCACTGCGGTCTGGTTCCAGTATAGATTTTGGATGCGTGTGATGGCGTGTGATGGATCTATGTTTTTCTCTTTTAGCAGATTTATAAGCTGGACATGTCGGACTTAATTAAATGCCTTCTCATAGTCGATGAAGCATGCGTATACATTTATTCATATTTAAGTGATAACATTGATTGTGAACAGTGTGTAACATTCATTTCGAATAGTGCTTCTCTTGTGCCCATCCCACCTCTGAATCCAAATTAAGTGGTTCTAATTTCTTCCTCCAATTTGCTATATATATAGTTTGTATTATTTTTTACAAAAATTTTGGAAAACTCATAAAAAACTACCTTTAATCCAAAAAAATATATATTACTTTAGAAGACTAATACTATGGCCCTAACTTTATAGATAATCAAGAATCCAAATTCCACGACTTTATTTAAGACGTGTGTGACAAACATCTATTTTGGTGAATTCGCCGGTGTATGCGATATTTGTTTTTGCAAAATAGGGTTTAAAAAATAAAATTGTGGATTTAATAAATGATAATATTTAATATAACAAACTTTTTATTTCGGGAAGAATTATATAATTGGTTCCACTCATATGTTCCAAAAATTTAGATTTCTACTCTACTATATTCTAAATAGTGTCCAAATATTAATGTACGATAATTCATTTTAAGTTTTTAAAGTCTAAAAAGGTAGATAAAATTTTGAAATAATGTTTTTTAAAGAAATTAATATTTTAAAATATTTATGGAAAAAGATACAGGGTGTCCCAACTAAAATTTGAACGCTTGACAATCTGTTAACTCAATTTATGTTTAGATTTCGAGAAATTGCTAAAACACGTAGATTTTAGTTTGAAGGGGATTAATAACAAATAATAGTTTATACTTTTTACTACAAACTGATTTCATCTGTTTTAAATTATAAAATACAATAGTTTCATGCTCCAATATGACAGAACACGTGTTGGAGTTTATTTTGTACATACATACATTGTGTTTGGATTTTTGAGTAACTTGGGCTCTACATATTTATGTGAGCAATTGTTTTTAAACATAAACCTTATTACGGGTAAATGAAGAGCCACATAACTGAAAAAAACCAAGAGTTGTGCTTTAAATTAAAAACTTCAAGCTACATACCATATTTACCAAAATCATCCAGAAAAATGCAAGCTTATCGGTGTATATATGTAGTATGTACCATAAAAAATTAAGACTTTAAAAAAAATTGATTTGGCTGAGTATCAATCACTCAATTTATACATCAAAATAACCTTACAAGGTAGCTAGTTAAGAATAAAAAATAATAAATGCTCTACTATACTAGCAACTTTGGTATAGGTGTCTAACGCTAAACATATAAAAACTTCTCATCTCAATACGTTATTACCTCAGAATTAAACTTTAACCCTAATAACCATTCTATAAATAAGCTGGCAAGTTTGAAAATTAAATTGAGTAAAATAGATTGTTAAGGAAGTAATTTCCAATTAATTTTTTATCAAAACAACAATTATTTTAAGTGTTAAAACAACTGACATTCCAAGTTTTCTAATTAAACTATTGAACGAAACAAATTTATGCGTTAGATCTTATTGTATAAATGCGTTGTTTATTGTAAGATAAGCCACGACTTTATGGCCGTGATTAAAATATATCATTCCGGAAATCTGTATCACTATGATTACTTAATTCTTATATTTTCAAAACATTTAAAGTTTATAGCATAGTGCAAGTGTGCAAGCTGTGTCATATCCTTATCAACGTTAAGTAAACATATTTTTTAGAACGTAAAGTAAATAAGGCGCTTATCATTTCTATTAAATTATTTATCAGAATGTAATTGAATTGTTGATGTTATTTATGAATTAAACAATTGTTAAGTGAAATTAAAAAGTGGAAAACGAGTGTAATTGTTTTTTATGTCTTTAAATAAACGAATTTGATGTATAACAATAATATTTATACGTATTTTTTTATAACTTTACTTTGAATCTCAAAATAAAAATCAATAGAAGTGTACTCACCACCCTTGTGTGTGCTGTACGCTTGGCTCTCCCTCTTTTGTTCACAAGTCCCTTGAATCTCCGGGGTTGTAACTAAATATCGTCCTCTTTGAAGGCCTGTTAAAATTTAAAAATTATTACAATGGAGCATAAAATAATCTTTGTTAAAAGATTAAAAAATATATATAAAATGCTCAAAGATTATAAGAGAGACTACTTAGACGTTTCTTAAACGACTTTGTACGCAATGAAGTTTTATTTAGGTAAATATAAAATAAAAATATTTGTAAATTATAATTCCTCAAGTGTTTAATCGATTTTATAAAAATATTTTAGAATTATAATTCGAAGCGTGTAATTGATTTAAAAAAATTAAATAATTAAGCGCATTTTCTGATAAATTATTCTTATGTGTGGCCTTATTTAATAATAGGGTTTAGAGTGAATATACTTTTTGTTTTTAACACACAATGGTAGGGGCAGATGAAGGGCGGCAATTATGACAGAAAAGTACAAAAAGTAATGCAAATTGTCATTCTTTCTTTATAGTGCAGATATTTTAAATTTTCTTTGTTAGAAGAGATTCTTATGTTATTTTTGTTTTTTTTATTACAAAAGTAATATTTATGAATTAAAATTTGGGCACAATGTAAACTATTTTTATCCGGATTGTGAATCTAATTGTTTGTTAAATTCTGTCTTTACTTCTTCTGTCGTGTATGTACATAGGCTTTGCCTGTGTTGTCTATTCCACCTCGGTTCCTTCCATATTTTCATTGGTCCTTTGGGTAGTCTTCTTCCGGTGGGTTTGCTGCATTTTGCTTTCTTTGTTAGTCTATGTTCATTCATTCTGTCGACATGTTTTTTTGCAGTATATTCGCCTTTCTCGTATGACTTTAGGGATGTTCTGTACTTCGCTTAGCTGTCGTATGACTTCGCTGCTTACCCTATCTTTACATTAATGGTTCTCTTTATTTCTGCAGTTGTCATCATTTGGGTTGTTCTTGAGTTATATGGTCTAGTTTCTGCCGCACAAGTTATTATCGATTATTTTGTACATTCGTGCTTTGTTGTTTACGCTCAAATATTTGTTTGGCCACATCATGGACAAATTTCGCATCTGACCGGTTACTTGGATGTTACCAGCCATTTTGTTATTGTGGTAATAGTTTTCATATTAAGTTGTTTCGCCTGTTGCTTGTGTGCAGCAATCTTTGCAGATTGTCTTCGCAGTCCAAGATTAGCACATCATCGTCGGCGTACAATCAAGTAAGTTGTTCCCATTTTATACTTGGTTTTTGTGGTACATTGGATATTATTTTATACATAATAAGGTTGAAGAGAAACGGGCGAATGGAGTCTTATTGCCTTATCCCTTCGATTATGATTACTGGTTTTGATTTGTTTTGCTCTACTTTACCCTGTTCTGTCGAAATCATAGTTGTTCTCCTTCATTGGTATATCATTGCTTAGTAGTTCTAGCAGTATTTTTGTTAGTATCTTAATAGGATAAAATTACTGTTAAGTAGGGTTACACCTTTTCTCTGGAGATGTCTTCTGTCCTTTTTTGAATATGGGTATTGTTATTGTCTGTTGGTATTTGGCATTTGTTTATGATGCATGTAAACATCTGTAATTTTTTGTGTAACTTTTCTTCTCCATATTTCACCAGTTCATTATTCGTGTTATCTGGTCCATGATTTTTTTTTCTATTTTTGAGTTCTTTTAGGATATTTATTGTAGTCTCTTCAGGGACGTTTACTTCTTTTCACTCGTTATGGGTATGGTCTTCTCCAGTATTATCCTTTCTCTTATATAGCGCTTTAGAGTATGCTTCCCATTCATTTGCTATTATTTTGCATCTTTGGACTGTGTCTTTAATTTCCATTCTATTCTTTCTGAGCATTCCCCATATTTGTATCTGGCTTACGTAAATATCTCGCTCCATACTTTTGGAAAACCGTTCCCAATAGTTATCTTTTATTGCTTTTATTTCTGCGCTGGTATTATTTCCCTTTTTATAGGTTTTCTTTAGTTTTGCCTCTGATGCGGTCTAGGAGTTCTTTGGCTTCTTCTGTAAACCATGGCGTGTTCTTAGTTTTGTTCCGTGTTGTCAGCTTATGGCCTTTATTTGTCTTTAGTACTTTCCATTACTGGTCAATTGACATTTCGGTATTAGTTAAGTGGTTAGTTATTTTGTCGTTTAGGCGTTTCTCATTCATTCCATTTGTACTTTTATTCATTTATAAGTAAAATATGTACGTTTTGCTTAAAGATAATGTAAAATTAACTTTACCCACAAGTCTTATGACGCAAATATCCTTTTGTCTCTAAATTTTAGGCACGAAAGAATTTTGCTTTACAGACTTTTGCTCGACGAACTTTTCCATGATGGACATTTTCTAATTTTATAGCACTTTCTGAAATCTTTTTATTTACCTATATTCTTTGATTAGAAATCATAACTATTTTACCTAAATCCAAAAATATACAAATACAACAAACAAACCAAACTAGCGTTCGAAACTAGAACGAAAAGTATTTCTTGAAACATTTTTGGATTTTCACAAAACCACAAGCGTTTAGCTTATAGGTTTGTATAATATTTTTTTCTATAGATAATGCTAATAATTTGTCTATTATCAATAATCAGATGATCGTTACAATTAAATGAATTTATCAGGAGTGCTTTGTGGTTGAACTAAACCCCATTTGTGCATTTCGGAAATATGATAAAATTTTAGAGGTGTTAAATAATTTTAAGCCATAAGATATGAATAATATTCTTAACCAATTGTACTGAACCTTCTAACTAACCCAACCTAACCTAACTTAACCAATTGTACTGAAATTTCTGAAGAACTATTTTAACAGTTTCAAAAAATATATAATTGATATCAAAGCAAAGCTCAGCTGCTTTGTTATTTACTAATTTAACAAAAATTTTAAACGAAACCACTTTTTTTTAGCTAAACTGATTACCAGTTTGTTAAATTGAATAAAAACAATCCATTTGAAAAGAAAACAAAACATTTTTTAAATAATATTATGTCAAACTTTATTTGATTATTGATCTTTGGTTTGGTCTGTGCGATGTTTTGTATAAAAATTGCTTCGAACAATTTTATTTAAAAAAATGTTATTAGTTGTCAAAGCCAGTTTATGATATTTATTCACACCCAAATAAATATTAGGTTAGAAGTGGTGTTTTGTGCTACAAATTTTTATATAAATATTAAATTCCTCAAATATTAAAAATCTAAAAAAATTTGAGATGAAAAATTTGTTAAATTTGCAACAATTCTGCTTGTTCTACTATAATGAAGGCAAACCGATGTTAAAATCATTATTAAACTAAACAAATCGAAACACTTTAATAGTATTTGGGTCTTAAATATTTATATGGAGCATCTACCTCTATTATTTCTGTTCCGGGCTTCCAGAAATACTTTAACGTTTAACACGTTTCAGATCTGCCAAACAAATAGAAATAGTTTTGCGTGTCATGAAAGTTGCGCGAATTTTGATAAACTTTGGTAAGTTTTTAACTTTTTAGTAATCAATTATTCTATTACATATTTTTTTAAAACAGATTGTATAAAAATTGAAGTAAAGAAAAAGGTTAAAGGTAACCCTTGCTCATCGCAAGGAATTTTTTTCGGTAAGCAAAATATCGCGATTAACGGATGGTTTCTTAATATGACCAGGAATAAGATCTAAAACTAGCCTAGTAAATAATCTTTAAGAAAAGCTATTGAAATAACCAATGTTTATTGATATAGTTTTTAAAAGTACGAAATACCTAAATAAATGACTATTACCGTTTGTTTAGTTGACCACACCACAGTGTAATTAATATTTTTTGTAGTTTACATATCGATAACTTTAAAGTTAATTATTTACAATCGACTTTTAATAAAAAAAACATAATAATCACTTTGCTTTTGATCTTTTTTCCAGCGGTCACATTTGTTGATTGTATGAAACTCAGACATTTAAACATTTCTGTACCTTCAATTTTTAGATCCTTTTTTATTTCTGGATATGGTGTAGGCTCATTGGTTGTCGCGAGGTATTTTACTAATATTGCTTTAGTACACTTCTTTTTGAGGTTTTTAATATTCCCGATCGTCTTCGTTTTGCGCAACCACACACATATACATATACTTTTTTCTAACTCGTACCAGCATTCTTCAACATGTTTTCTTACACTTTTTAGAGGTATCTTCAGCATCTATTGTAGACATCTTTGAAAAACGTAGTTGATGTTAAGCAGCTTTTCTCAAGCAATTTTTGGATAGTAGATATGATTTATGCTTGAGCGCTTTGATGTGCAGGCGGATTGATCCTGGCAGTTTTTATTAAGTTTGTCGTACAACGTGTCTAACGTAACCTAACCTAATCATGTTGCACACTACACTTCATTTTTCTTTAAAATAAAACCTTCTGCTGCTTTTATTTTTTCAAATGCAAAGACTTTTACAATTAGCTGCGTTTTTACTCGTAATACTATTTTGTACATCATTCTTGGAAACATTTCACTTGTTTTTTATTTATAATAATAGTACATCCATAAAAGATGATACATGCATGACTTGTCTTGATAAATTAGTCATAAAAATGTTTTTTATATTAAATATTTTGTGATACTACTCATAGTAATCAATCATTGTTTACTTCTCACACCTAAAAATTTTAATCCCCCCCCCCCCAAATATATGGAAATTTAGTCAGCTTCTGTGCATATTCAATCGAGTGTATTGAAAGAGGAAGTTGTCTAGTTCTGAGTTAAAGTTTAAGGGTAAAGATGTCAAAGAGACATATTGATTCTATTATAGCAGTTCAAGAGTGAGTATTAAATTCCTGATACAGCTAGTAAAATATAGTACCTTGCTCCAGTAATCTTGCTCTGAAATAAGCTCGTGAGAACTTGACATTAGTTGTGGTATATATTTACAAGAACCTTTTACCTTACCTAAAATAAATATTTAAATAGGACTGCTTGTACAATATTACGTATCGTATATAAAATATTAGTAAATTTGACAAAAAAGGTAATTAAAATTACTTATGTATTATTACAAAAGTAAATTATAAATTTAATAAAAAAAAAATAATTACAATTATCAATTTGGTTTTTAAAATATTGCAATAAAATTATAGAAATTTTGATTTGATTTGAATATGAATTAAATGATTTTGTAAATAAAACATTTTAAATTTTATTTAAATATTTTCATAAAAAAAATAATTTTAAAAATAAATAACAATTTTCACCATTTTGTTTTGGAAATTTTATATAAAAAGGTTATGAATTATTTTAAAAATATATAACAATTTTTACCATTTTGTTTTGGAAATTTTATTTAAAAAAATGGAGGTGTGGTCACCACATGACTTTCATTTACTAATTTAAGATGTTTTTGGGTTAACTGAAAAAATGATAGGAACAAAATTTGTGTAAAATTTATTTTTACACACTTTTGTACTCTTATGTTTTTTTCATAAACTCAACAAATTTTGAAATATTTGCAAAAA
>JARJDX010042674.1:0-11152 GCA_030264735.1 Gymnusa sp. GC000175
CAGCGGATGCTTCTAATAGATGTTTTTTTTTTGTAATAATATATTTATATTAGTTGAATAGAACAACAGGATGGAAAAAGTATGATTTGCATCCCGAAGAGAAAATTACATTTTAAATAGAATCCAATGACTTTTATTAAAATAAATCGAAAGTCAATCATTTCAAAATAAGTATTATCTAAAAAATTATACATTTAAAATATTTTTTTTAAATATGTTTTTAACAAATGGATTTTTTAAATTTTGTAAAAATTAAGGCCAAAATAACTCGACGAGTTTTTAATCAGCCTTCAACTTTGACTTTTTTTTTTAAATCAAATTTAATCAGCGTGCTATCACCCAAAAATTATATATTAAAAATGTTTGCTAGTAAAACACAGGACCGGTTCCAAAGTGCGAGGCCCGATTGACCTTTTTTCGGGGCCTCTCAAACTATACCGTTGTTATATTTTTAAAATTAATATACCTAGATATTTATTTTTGTAACATGTACCATTTTAAATAGGTATATAAATTTTAAGGTTCTGGGGGTCAAATATAAGCGCGGGGCCCGCCAATCGACTCAAATCCGGCCCTGCGTAAACATCTTGTTCTTCATTTTAATACTAATAATTTATAAATTGGTCTTATTTTATATTTGTTTTTAAATTTTTGACCTTTAAATGTAAGACAAAGCACGTTTTTTAACTTTTTCTTTATATAATAATAATTAATAATAATAATAATAAACCGAGTGCCTATAAGGCGCAGAAAATCGCGCTACTAGGATCTGCCCATATCCTAAAAAAGGTCCTGACCTAGACCTCATAATAAATAAAAATATCCTTAGGACTCTTGTTGAGTCCCGAATACGCTCCGACTAAAAGTCGAGAAAATGAAGAAAGAAATAATAATAATAATAATAATTATAATTTATTTTCCCTACAGAAGCACAGATTTCAATGACAGCAAAAAATTTTAATTGTGTCCTTGTATAACTGATTTTTACATTTAAATCAATTCCCATATTTAAAAAAAAGTAACAGAAAGTATTGTAATCTTGAATTTTTTTTTTCAAACATATAGTTACGTTTTAAAATTTTTTAAATTATTATTTATATTTTTGTTTAAAGCTTTTTTAAAATAATTTTTTCCTTACCTTAAATGACCCTAATTAAAATAATAAAAATAAAATTTAATTGAAACAATAAGTGATATCCATACACAATAAATGTATTTTGAAAACTTTCTCGTGATGAAAAATTAATAAATAATCACAAATGACCGCTGCGATCGCGAGTATCCGTACTCTCCAATCAACGAAGGATAACTAGAGTTTGTTCATGCTGCCTTCAACACTACTCCATGTCCTCATTACGTATTTAAACATTAACGCAATAATGTATGCTGCTTATGGAAATGAAAAAAAGTGTATCAATTGTTTGATAACGTATGAATTATTGATAACGCAAATTTATTTTACGAGCAATGCCATTTTTACGCGTTCGTTTTTAATTGTACGAAAAAATTTAATGAACGTAATGGGAAAGTAATTTTTAAGTTCTTGGAGGCAGGGTATGCAATAAACTGGTTCGAAAACATGTGATGTTGCGGAGGTGAATTTTTTATTTTGATGAAAATCGGCAAAATTTGATCAAAATTATCCAAAACCTGATTGATATCACAAAAATTTGACCAAATTCGTATCAATTTTAACAAAAATTACCTAATATCGACAAAAATCTTTCAAATTTTGGTGAAAGATGAATGGTTTTCACCAAATTTATTGCGATTCTTTAAATTTTGCAAAAAAACTTTAACAAAAATCATTATAATTTGACCAAAATTTTCAAAATTTTAATAATCACACAAATTTTATCAAATTTGCATCAATTTTAATAAACATTGTCCTAAATTCATAAAAATCATTTACATTTTGATGGAAATTGATTAAACTTGACCAGAATTATTGCAAATAAAACCAAAATTTGTTAATTTCTACAAAAGTTTTACCAAAAATATTTATAATTTGACCAAAATAAACTAAATTTTGGTGAAAATCACTTAAATTTTTTCAAATTTGTAAAAATTTTAACAAAAATAACCCTAAATAATTTAATATTACCTAACCTTACCTCACCACTAACCTAAGGAAAAGTTGAAAAAAATGGGGATGCAAATATGTGGCAGATCTCGAAGATATAATCAGAAAGTGACAGAAACCATAATTTCTACCTAACCCAAAGTTAAAAAAGTAGGGGATGTAAATATACAGCAGTTCTTAAAGATATAATCGGGAAAAAAAATTTGATGTGGTCACCACCTGACTTTCTCATACTATGAGTTTTTAAATTGTAAAATTTTCAAAAAATGATAGGAACAAATTTTTTTTCAAATTTAATTTTAAACACTTTTGTACTCTTATATTTTTTCCATAAACTTGATAGTTTTTCAAATATTTGCAAAAAACTGAAAAACGTCACCAATAAACTACCACTTCCGGTTGGTGAATTTCAGCAAAAAGTAACTGGGCTTTTCTAATTACTTGAAAAAGCTTAAATATGAATTTTTGTGGTGTTATCTTTATTAGTTTTTGAGAAACCTTGCCCACAAAAACGCGTCACAAACACACACATACATCCACACAGACATTTTTTAATTTTGGTCGATTCTTGTTCTAGGGACCCTAAAAGGTGTATTGCCACTAAAATCCCAACTTTTCTTTTTAGCGATTACAATACTTTATCTATGATAAAGTAAAAAGACGAATCTTTATGAGAAATAAGAAAATAATTCTCTTCATTTCGTCTCTTTATCTTTGTCTCTTTATTTCGTTTTTCATGTATTAAAGGCAATAAAATATCTTTAGCTAATGAAGGCAATTAAAAGTGTAATAAAATCAAAATAAGCAATTTATTTTAAATTTTCCACAGTACTTATACGCACAAGTTTAATAACCATAAATGATTAATTAATTTATTATTAAAACAAAAGCATATTAATTATTTAATCGTCAATTGTTTCATTTAATAATTATTAATAAATATGTAATTTGAATTTAGGATGTTGCACCGACATCTAGCGGCGTTTAATTGAACACAACTGCTCTCCGATATTAAGTTTCTCTCATTTTCGTATAGATGTCGCTACAATTAATTTTTTTAATTATTTTGAAGTGGAAATTAAGAATTTTAAATTTTTTTAAATTATTTTGAGGTGGAAATTAATATTTATAAATTAGCAAAATCACAATAAAAATTTTGCATTCTGTTTCCATTTTTAACGGATTTGTACATAAATATTATAATTTAATCGCCCAAAATTTTTTTGACACTAAAGGATCTTAGTTTCTAAAAATCAAATTTATTTTCGTATAGATGTCGCTACGATTTATTATTTTTAAATTATTTTGAGGTGGAAATTAATATTTTTAAATTAGCAAAACGACAATAAAAATTTTGTCTTTCTGTTTCCATTTTTAACGGATTTGTACATAAATATTATAATTTAATCGCCCAAAATTTTTTTGACACTAAATGATCTTAGTTTCTAAAAATCAAATTTATTTTCGTATAGATGTCGCTACGATTGATATTTTTAAAATTATTTGGAGGTGGAAATTAATATTTTTTAATTAGCAAAATCACAATAAAAATTTTATCTTTCTGTTTCCATTTTTAACGG
This sequence comes from Gymnusa sp. GC000175, assembly GCA_030264735.1. Lineage (NCBI taxonomy): Eukaryota > Metazoa > Arthropoda > Insecta > Coleoptera > Staphylinidae > Gymnusa > Gymnusa sp. GC000175. The sequence continues at coordinate 3,664 of JARJDX010042674.1, forward strand.
ATTTGTACATAAATATTATAATTTAATCGCCCAAAATTTTTTTGACACTAAAGGATCTTAGTTTTTGAAAATAAAATTTATTTTCGTATAGATGTCGCTACGATTGATTATTTTTAAATTATTTTCAGGTGGAAATTAATATTTTTAAATTAGCAAAATCACAATAAATATTTTGTCTTTCTGTTTCCATTTTTAACGGATTTGTACATAAATGCTATAATTTAATCGCCCAAAATTTTTTTGACACTAAAGGATCTACTTTCTAAAAATGAAATTTATTTTGGTACAGATGTCGCTACGATTGATTTTTATAAAATTATTTCGAGGTTGAAATTAATATTTTTAAATTAGCAAAATCACAATAAAAATTTTATTTTTCTGTTTCCATTTTTAACGGATTTGTACATAAATATTATAATTTAATCGCCCAAAATATTTTTGACACTAAAGGATCTTAGTTTCTAAAATTCAAATTTATTTTCGTATAGATGTCGCTACGATTGATTTTTTTTAAATTATTTGGAGGTGGAAATTAATATTTTTTAATTAGCAAAATCACAATAAAACTTTTGTCATTCTGTTTCCATTTTTAACGGATTTGTACATAAATGCTATAATTTAATTGCCCAAAATTTTTTTGACACTAAAGGATCTTAGTTTCTAAAAATCAAATTAATTTATCATTTTGGGGCTAGAATCAATAAAAATGTTCTGTGTGTAGAAATAAAACATTATTATTGTTTTTCTGCTCCTTTTTCTGTTTCTCTATTTTTTCTTTTTCTTCTTTTTCAGATTCCCGTTATTTTTTACTTTTCCTTTTTTTCTTTTAATTTGCCTTTTTAAGTGTTATATAATTATGTTTCTTTTATCCGTGTTCTACCACTTCTTCTTCGCTTCCTACTCCTTCTTCGCCTTCTACTCCTTCTTCGCCTTCTACTCCTTCTTCACCTTTTACTCCTTCTACGCCTTCTACACCTTCTTCCTTTCTTGCATTTTAGTTTCATTCTCTATATTTTTGCAACTTTTTTTGTCCTAGGACCTACTTTTTATGGTTTCTTCCCATATTGATAACCAATGTTCACTTCACCTTTTCAAAAGTTTTCATTGATATCTCTATTTATTTTACAATAACAAATTTTAGTTTCTGATTTTTTTTTTCATTTTGGGGCTAAAACCAATAAAAAATTTCTCTGTGTAAAGACAAAAAATTATTTTGTCCTAATTTTTCATCACTTTAAGGCCCAATTTTTTTATTCTGTCCAATTTAGTTTTAAAGATTCTTTAATTTCCGTTAAAAATTTTTGATTTCAGACCAAATATTTTTCTTCTCCATTCGTAATAATTATCTTTATAATTTTTTAACATCATAATTTATAGCACGTGTAATCCATGATTGTACAAGGCATTAAAGTGCGCTTTATTGCAGCCATTAACCTTTATTGCTGTTTCGTTGATTTTTTAATAGCAAAAGTTTACGATTTTCAAACTAAAAATTTACCAATTTGTTTGTAATTAAGTGGGGTTGACTAACTAATTTCTGTTTTACTAATTTTAATAATTCAGGAAATTTAAACAAATGGGTTTTGTATTCAATAAAAAGAATTTAGTTATATATTTGGTAAAACAATTTGACAAGCTGGGGCAGGTAAAGAGCGTCGACAAATAGATCAAACTCCAGGCGATCCGCAATTGAGTAGAAAGCTTTGGTAATGATCTCTTCTGAGCCCAGGATGAGGCAGATATAAATTTGTGGCGCTTTCGCTAACTCCCGTGCTCGGGGACAAAATGGCGTTCCCCCTTTGCCAGTTTCCATGGAGACGCGCTCCTTGGAATCCAGAATGTGAACTTCGGGGAGCAAGTCCCGGTCGGAGCCTCACATTCTGTGAGGCGTCGCTGCAAGAAACTTAAGGGTTTTGGAATGGGAAAACGAAAACGCGAGCAAACTGCGGAACCGGTAGGACTAAATTAAGCGAGAAATCTTTGCGTGCATAATTAGGGGCAACGAGTCGTGTCGAGCTTTACTTTATATTCCTCTCTCTTCTCTTCCGCATTCTGATTGATGAATATTCTTACTGCGCGTTTTAGTTACTAAACATCACACCAAAATGCGGGGATACATTTTTTTTACTCATAATAATTTTAATTCGATACGAATATTCATGTTCGATACGAAAATTCACATTTGAAAATAAATTGCTTATCAAAAGTTAATTCTTGCTCAAAATTAATTTTAATTCAAAATTTAATTCTTATTTAAGATGTAATTCTTGTTCAAATGATAATTTTTACTTGAAAAGAAATTGGAAATTTATTATAGAAAAATAAAAGTAGTAAAAAGTAGTTGATAAATAATTCATGTGAAAAGTATATCACAATTTATTTCCGGATGACTTTTTGGAGGATCGCGAGCGCGTTTTTATAATATAATATAAAGGGGTATGAAGTATTTGGTTGAACCTTTGGATGGGTTTGGGTGCTGGATAGGACGAGAACCGCGGGCGAGGCAATAAAGAAGAATTATTAAGGAAACCCGTGAGCCAACAAATCCAGTCAAACTTAGCAGCACAAGTTGGGGATCAATGGATCAACTCGGAGACTCTTGGAAAAACGACGGATGCCTGTCTGCCTTCCTTATACTACTTACTATTTTATTTCCCATCCGCTTTAATTGAAGATTAAGTCTCGTTTTTTTTTCAACCATCAACGTAAAGGAAAATATTTAATTAAATTACATGGAAAAGCATGTGGTTTCTTTACTGTAGTGTTTTACTACGAAACCATTATTATTCTACACTAATAAATTTTCAATTTTTGTACTAAACAATTGTAAATTGTAACATACAAACGTTTAACATGGATATCCTAATTTAGGATTTTTCATGAAATTCAAATTTTTCATTTAATCCTCCATAACTTTTTTATTTTTTCATAAATTTTCACCAAACAGAAATTTTCGTGTTCAGAATTAAATTTTCTTTAAATTAATGTAAAAATTTTAGAATTTTATGCAAAACTAAACAAGTTACAAACGTTTAAAATGGATATTCTAATTTAAGATTTTTTATGAAGTTGAAATTTTCCATATAAACCCCCAAAACCTTTTTATTTTTTCATAAATTTTCACCAAATAACAATTTTCGTATTCAGAATTAAATTTTCTTTAAATTAATGTAAAAATATTTTAATTTTAAGCGAAACTAAACAAGCTACAAACGTTTAAAAAGGATATCCTAATTTGGGATTTTTTAACAAACTGAAATTTTTCATTTAAAAGCACGTAACTTTTTTAATTTTTTTAAAAATTTACACCAAACAGCAATTTTCGTATTCAGAATTAAATTTTCATTGAATTAGTGTAAAAATATTAAAATTTGATGCAAAACTAATCAAGTTACAAACATTTAAAATGGATATCCTAATTTAGGATTTTTTGTGAAATTAAAATTTTCCATTTAAACCCCAAAATTTTATTTATTTTTTCATAAATTTTCACCAAACAATAANTCAAACACCCGTAACTTTTTTAGTTTTTTATAAATTTTTACCAAACAGCAATTTTTGTATTCAAAATTAAATTTTCTTTAAATTAATGTAAAAATATTTAAATTTTAAGCGAAACTAATCAAGCTACAAACGTTTAAATTGGATATCATAATTTAGGATTTTTTAACAAACTGAAATTTTATATTCAAAAACACGTTAATTTTTTATTTTTTTAAAAATTTACACCAAACAGCAATTTTCGTATTCAGAATTAAATTTTCATTAAATTAGTGTAAAAATATTAAGATTTTCTGCAAAACTAATCAAGTTACAAACGTTTAAAATGGATATCCTAATTTAGGATTTTTTGTGAAATTGAAATTTTCCATTTAAACCCCAAAAACTTTTTTATTTTCTCATAAATTTTCACAAAACGATAATTTTTGTGTTCAGAATTAAATTTTCTTTAATTTAATGTAAAAATTTTAGAATTTTATGCAATACTAAACAAACTGAAATTATTCATTCAAACACCTGTAACTTTTTTAATTTTTTATAAATTTTTACCAAACAGCAATTTTTGTATTCAGAATTAAATTTTCTTTAAATAAAGTGAAAATATTAAAATTTTATGCAAAACTAAACAAGTTACAAACGTTTAAAATGGATATTCTAATTAAGGATTTTTTATAAAACTGAAAATTTTCATTTAAGCCCCCATAACTCTTTTGTTTTTTCATAAATTTTTACCAAACAACAATTTCCGTATTCAGAATTAAATTTTCTTTAATTTAATTTGAAAATATTATAATTTTATGTAAAACGTAACAAGTTACAAACGTTTAAAATTGATATCCTAATTTAGGATTTTTTATCAAACTCAAATTTTTCATTTAAACCCTCATAAATTTTTTATTTTTTTTGTAAATTTTTATCTTTTAACCAAAATTTTTTTTGTTTTTTAATAACGTAAAAATATACCTTAATATGAAAAAATAAAAATAAAACCTTTTATAACCTAATAATTTTACAAAGCGTAAATAAATTCTACAAATAATTTTCATGAAACTCTTCTAAAATCAGGAGATTTCTTTAATATAGTTTAGGAAAAAAACACGGACAGCAATATGCTAGTTAATAAAGAAAGTAAATTGTCCTTAGAAATTTCCTACAGCAGTGTCTTCATAGTGTAGTGAACAGAAGGAAAAGATTTAAAGGTTGCCGCATAGACGGGAACAAATGGGCCATGTAATCGATACTGATATCAGGACAAAGAGAGATTTATATGTAGCTGCCCTATTAGATAGAAGAAAACGTCTATGAACAGTTTCTGAATAATAAACTAACATAGGCGATTCAAATAAAAATATGAAATTAATTTAACAAATTAGACAAATTATTTTGTGGTTTGAAAACGTGTGTGACGTTAAAAAAAATAAAGAAGAAATAAAACGGGACTACGTTTCCGTCTCCAGTAGGATCGTGGAGCTTAGAGAGCGAAGAGCACAGGACATTTATCATTTTATATTATTGCCACAATAAAACACACCAGTTCAACGATTATTCATTTTGACTGGAACAAACAGCGGTGATTTACGCGAGGATGCTCACTGGATTCTAAAATGCACAGCACAGAAAACTACTCCACATTTTATATTTATTATAACGGATAATAAAACGTAAAAATAAAAATTTCATCGCGCAATTTAATTTTTTCCAACATTTCATCCCTTTAATTCACATATAGAGGTAATAAGATCTGATATAATGTTATCTCCTCTTACCATAGTTGTCTACAACATGTGATTACATTATAATCTTGTTTGGAACAGTAATCCTTGGGGAGCTTTTTACCCCCGGGGTACGTCGTCATTAGGGCACACGATTGCGACATTCCAAAGTGAAACCACGCACCCGTATGATGCGATTAGGAAATCTACTGTAATAATTGAAATATCATTCAGCCACTGTTTGCTCACTCAGAAACGAATTAAATTAAAACGTTTTCCTCGTTACCGAAAGAAAATTGTCACCTCGCAATTAAATTTTCATTTGGACCAACAAGCAAAATAATTAATTCTGTTAAGCTTTAATTAGTTAAGGAAATTAATTACATTATTATAGTTAAACAAATGATGTAATTTATTAAGTTTTGTCTTAGTTTTTTCTTCCATAATTTGGGATTTTTTAGTATACAACGGTATCATTATAACATTGAAAATTTTTTCAACAGTTGCTCTGTCTAGGTCCTCATTAAGCCTTAATCAAAGCTTTTACCTCCGCACTATGCTAATACTTCTTCTGTTGTTGGTAACTTATTTCTTATAAGTTTTACTGCTTCGTTCAGCCTTTATTGTTCTATATCTAAACAACTCCAGCATTCATTCAGATAGCCAATACCCATTTTAATATTTCTAAATGATATCATTTTTTTAATTAGAAATATTATTTATATAACAAATATAAAGCATATGTGATCCAAAAAACTTCTCCTCTACATATGTTGTGTGTATTTTGTAATTTTCTTCTACAACAGATGTAACAACGCAGGATTTAAAGAGTAAAACAAATTAGTATTGCAAAAATAGCATTGATATGATTAGGTATCAGCAAATTTGTATTTACACCTGTCTTAACCTATTTGTTCAAAAAACCGAAAATGGACAAAAAAAAAAGTTCGGCAGCAAAAAACATATGTCAAAATTATTTTTAACGAAATAATATTTATTCAATGATTTGTTTTATTTGCGTTTGGTTAGGCTTATTTGCTTTCTATTTACGTTTTTTGCTTTAAGTATATTTAATTTTTAATTAAGCTCTAATCAAAGGATCAAAATTTTGTAAAATATTTAAAATTTATTCCTAAACAACTTAGTTCAAAAATTTTCAAGTTGTTCTTCAGGCTCCAGTCGGTGCCGAATGTCATTCACAAATTGTTGAAGACATAAATCAACAATTGTATTTGAAACATTGGTACACAGTCCAAAAGTTGCACCTTGTACAGAATGGACGATAAATATTTCTGAAGCGATGTTGTTTTTTCAAAGCACAAAAAGCTTTTTCTCTTGAGTCCAAGGTACAAGTTGCGCTTCTTTAAGAACTGGAATGCTTATGGCACCATAAAGCAAGAATTTCTAAAGCACGATGAACGATCTTCCTAATCATTCCTAAAAACGACGTAATCCCTGAGCTTTTTTTGTACTTCTCAATAATTTAATACGTTCTTCTGTAAGGTGAGACCACGTAATTCAAAAGCTTCACTTTATAGGTGCCAAAGACACATTTTTCCGAATTGACGATGATTTCATAGCCTTAGAGCATTAGAAATAAAATCTGGAGATGTTGTTCATGCTCCTCAAGTGATCTACCAAGACATCATCGACGAATCTGTAGCAAAAATTCAATCCTCGCGTGAGTTCACGTGCTGATCAACGGTCGACCAACATTGACACTTTGTAAATAATTTCATGGACCCTACTGAGTCTTCGTGGCAGGAGAGCATTCCACATTAATTCTTGTATTAATCATTTAATCATAAAATTTAATTCTGAAAACAAAAATTGTTGTTTGATAAAAATTTATGAAAAAATAAAAAAGTTACGGGTGTTTAAATAAAAAATTTCAGTTTGTTAAAAAATTCTAAATTGGGATATCCATTTTAAACATTTGTAACTTGATTAGTTGTGCATAAAATTTTATTATTTTTACATTAATTTAAAGAAAATTTAATCCTGAATACGGAAATTGTTGTTTGGCGAAAATTTATGAAAAATTAAAAAAGTTACGTGTGTTTAAATAAAATAAAAAAATTGTTATTTTTGCATAAAATTTTATTATTTTTACATAAATTTAAAGAAAATTTAATTCTGAATCCAAAAATTGTTGTTTGGAGAAAATTTATAAAAAATTAAAAAAGTTACGTGTGTTTAAATAAAAAATTTCAGTTTGTTAAAAAATCCTAAATTGGGATATCCATTTTAAACGTTTGTAACTTGATTATTTTTGC
>JARJDX010042682.1:0-13233 GCA_030264735.1 Gymnusa sp. GC000175
ATTTTGCATTTTTCACAGATCTTCTCTGTCACATGAACAAATTAAATGTTAAGATGAAAGGAAAAACTCAATTTATTGACGATATCTGGAGCCACCTTAAAGGTTTCAAACAAAAACTTCTTTTATTTGCCAATCAGATAGCTAAAAATGACTTGTCTCATTTCACGAGGTCACGAGGTTCACTGACTGCTGTGAAGGAAGACAAGCTTAGAAATTATGAAGATAACTTGAGCAAACTTCATGGCAAATTTGAAAGAAGATTTCAAGACTTCAGTGCAATTGAAAAAGATTAAGATATTTTCAGTATGCCTTTTAATGTGGACTGTGAAGTAGTAAAACCAGACCTGCAGCTTGAATTAATTAATCTCCAATCTAATAATTATCTCAAACAATTGTTTACAAATGTTCCAAAATTAGAGTTCTACAAGGGCTTGTCGAAATCCACTTTTTCAAATTAAATAGCTTACGAAATTTTTGAAATGTTTGTATCTTTATATATTTGTAAGCAGTTTTTTTAATAATGAAGCTTAGAAAAAGCTGTGTCAGAAACAGATTGACGGATTAACACCTCAGTTCACTCTTAGGAATAACAACGTACCAATTCGAACTAAATTAATATCAAAACACTCACAGCTTTATACATTGCATTAGTTTTTATTTTTAATATTATAAAAAAATTATTATGGCCCGCCAAAATTTTTCCTTTTAGTTTTTGGCCCGCTCCTAAAAAAATTGCCCATCACTGATTTAAACAAATTTAAGACGTTCTGTCATTTTAATCAGCTGATAATTAGTGACATTTAGTTATATTTTGTTAAACGTGGCGGATGTCATTAATAAAATTCTTCTTCTTTACATGCGACTCTTTGGAAATGAGTGTTCGCGATCATTAACCTAATCCCTTAGGTTTTTTAACCATGAATGTCGTCTGCGGCCAAAATGGCCTTTTCCATTAATTTATAACGTAAGTTGCAATAATCAATATTTAGTATTTCTCATTATATTTGCAAAGTATTGATTTACAGATTTGGATGGAGCTGAATATATCAATCCCTATCTTCCGATATGTCCACATTTCGAATGCTGCGATGCATTTCATTGCTTCTTTAGTTAAAGTTCATGATTCTGGTCCATAATATAATACAGAATATACTTATAATGTTAGCAACCTTGTTTGTATGAATGTATTGGGAAGTTGAGAGACGAGCGTGGTGTTCATAAAAGCGGGACGCACAGTTTCAATACGACCTCTGATCTCTTGTATACATTTAGCTCCAAGGTAATGAAATTGGTGCGCATTTTTAATTATGCAATTTTGAATTTTCATTTTTTAGTGTTTTTTTTTAGGAATATCTGACTTCCCTTAAATTAACATTTTTATTTTATTGAGCAAATCTTTAACTTTTGATCACCACCTATTTCAAGGCCTCTCATTACTTTAGAATCCTTCATTCTTTTCATTGGTGGTTTTGCTATATTAATGTAGTCCATAATTAAATTTTTTATTTATTGATTGCCTTTTATACCAATGAATATCTTTATGCTTAAATTTGGTCTTGATAATGAATAATGTGTTCTTCATACAGAATTCTAACAGTGTTCCCCCATTAATAGTTTTTGTTTTGCCATATCCTCTATTACATTTCCTTCTCTTTAATTACCCACCCTTGCGTTGCCAAATATAATTATATCGTTTTTTTTTTGTTATATTCATTATTTCTAACAACATTATGTACAACTTCTCGCCATTTTCTATTTTGTCTTCTTTGTTGGGTCTATATGCTACAATACATTCTGTTTTGTCGGTAATTATATACAGTTACGTTACTGTCAAAAGTGACTGGTAAAATTTTCCCACTACATATATATTTTAAAATTTTAATCATTGGAGATTGAAGCTAAAATTTCTAAATTTTTACGATACAATACTTTTTTTTACCTCAATAATAAAGTAATATGTTTAGTTGTTTGTTAAATTAGGTGGTATTCATTGTACTACTTTTTCTTTAACAAAAAACTATTAGGATATCAGAATTAATGTTAAAAGATTAAATATGATGTTTCTTCCTGGTCGCTAAAGGAGTTGATGCTGCTATTATTTAAAACCATACACAATCAAGAAAATTGTATTTTCAAACACGGAGGACCTCAATATGGGTATTTTTGTCTAAAATAAGCAATTTAAAATTTTCGTGACTTAAAACCCTTTTAGTCACATTAAGCCATGTCACAAAATCACAAGTTTATACAAAACTTTCTCTTTGTTTTGGTGTTACTGGTACGTAATGACTTAATCATTTGGTATATAAACCACAATTTGTGCCTAACAAAAAATACTTTATTTACTACGTGTATATTTACATCAGGTTGAATTTCATAAAGATTAATTTAATTATTGTTTGCGGCTTTGTGATTTTCTACTGGGTTTGGCAATTTCATAAATAAAGAGGTCACGTTGCTAACCCTGAATTAATTTCATGGCAACAATAGAGCTTTTTATGATTTCTTCCCTTTCATTTGAAAAGAACGTGGTGGAAGTAATACAGGACATGAATCATGATTATCAAATGTACATTTATAAGTCTCCCATTCTCATATGCTCGCCATAAAAAGCAAATTCTCAATGGAAATTGGAGCAATAATTGTAATCATTTCAAGAGGTTTTATTGCAAAATTATATCCGTAGCGACCGCAGTTATATTTTGGAGTGGAAGAAAATGGGAAATAGTAATATTAGAAAAAGGCATAAAATTTTATATTTACACTTAACATTTTTCGTTTAGAACCATATAAATTGCAATTATTAATTTTTAATAAAAATATGCATAATTTTTAATTATAACATTAAAAAAATTAAAAAAATCTTTTTAAAGTAATTTTTGGTTATATAACGTATATTACGAAATTTTCATTACTAAATAATTTTTGCTCTGAAAGCTACAAATAAATTTAATTGAATTCTTGCCTGTTAATTAGTTACTTCTGTTATTATGTAATATAAATATATACCTAGTTATGGCTGAAATTATAATATGAATATATGACGTACAAATTTGGAATTTATGCGAAATCATTATTTGTTAAGATTTGTAGAGAACCCTTAAAATAAATATTATACAATTATAATATTTATGAACAGTAAAATTGGATTGTTTGAATGTTGGAATTTTAATGGTAACACAAAGGGCTTATAATCAAGGAAAATGCGATTCGGATTATTACTTATTTTATAAAAATGAAACTCCTTGCGTTTTTAATTAGAACATTTTCGAATCGCTGAGTGTACGCTTTATTATTACCATTTACTTACAGAAGTTTCTAATTGGAAGTCCTCGATGAAGTAATAATTATGTGGCTTGATTTTAATTTATGCTTTTAGATTGAATTCATTTATAAAAAGAATTTAATTAAAGAATAAAGTACGCGTGGTAATATACTGAGATAATTTTTTTTTGTAATAAATAACAAAAGTTCATGAAGCAAGCAATCTCGTAAAAGCAAAATATAAACAGCATTCATTTAAGATGATTATACGAGCGGGTTAGGACAAGGAGTTACAAAATTATGTTAGTAAACTACATGCTTAGGTTGTAATTTATACTTACAGTGGACGTTGAGTCTCCACTTGTCCTCCAGCGCACTGTCAGGAATGGACGGATTCTCCGCCCTGCAGGTCAAGTATTTTCCGTCATCATCGATCACAGGGACGAACGTCAATATACTAAGACTCTGATTATTTTGCTCGGAGAACTGAAACAAGGAAACCTAATGCTATTATCGATTTAATATTCACCAATTAATTGTGGTAATTAAAAAATTACGTTGTTAAATTAGCCCGCATAAATGTCCTCTACTTCTAATGATTAAGACGATTACTAATTTAAACAAACTTAATGGCCTCATTGCTCTAAGTTTTATAGCACTTGCCGAATTCTTCACATAATTATAAACATCCATTTTAGCTCTTTTCCTTAGCACATTCTCATTAAATTTGTAATGTGTGAAGGGGTAAAATTGCTATAATCATCATGTACGCGCTTTACATTAGACACCCCTCTTTACTACAATTTTGTGACACATTAAATTCATGATCCCTATTTTTAAATTTTATATCATATTTAACAATTCGCACAGACACTAAAAAATACATACTATTTATTGTATGGTTGTCCGATTATTCACCGCTGCAGTTCATTTTTAAACTCTCATGATATATAAATGACATAAATGTCAGGCTCTGCAAGTTGTTCACAGTATATAGCCAACTAAGATGCTCTAAAAATGTCTGTCCAGATATCCACAGGAAGCTTGTGTTACTATAAAGCCTTTTCATGTATGGACGAGCAAATAAAAATTTTATAACTATGACGGACAGCACATAATAACTTTATTAAACTTAAATTCACTAATCGCGAAGATACCTTTTAACTATAAACGTCTAAATAAAATATCCCAATGTAAAACTCAAACGTAGGGGTTGCAAAATTTTTTTATGAAAAGTTTATAATAAAATACATGTAGAAACTGAACTCTCAAATCAACAGATGCTGTAGCTAAATTTGTGGCAACCGCAGTTTGCTAAAAATACGTTGTTATTGATAATTCTAATTTTTAATATGTTAAGTAATGAAAAGTAAGCAGAAAACTGGAAAATTTACGAGCGGTGCACTGGAAGATTAAAATTTAATTTGGGCATAAAAGGCTGCAATACAGGAATATACATTCCGTTGACACAATATTTTAATAAAACGTCTCACGTTTCGCAATCTTAGACGCTTTTTAGAATCCCTACAATAATTTTAAATAAATAGGGCGCCGCTGCAGAAAAGAAACCATAAATTTTGTAACTATTGGCAGCAGGAATTGGAAATTTTAAAACGCACCCCTAAAAAGATTTTTTGTCTTATAATAAGTTTAATATTTTCTATTTGACTTTGTTAGTCCCAAATTAAGTGTATTCATTTTCGTTTTATAAATTTTAAATGAACCTTAAAAAATCATATCAACATCTCGTTGATTTAACTTTTATATTTATTAAAAGTTAAGTGAAAAAACTGCTCCGACACAAACCAAAAAAAAAAAAAATAAGCTGGATTAAACATTTAATTCAGAAATTTTAAAAATCAAATAGAATTACCGAGGTAGGAATATTTGGTAGAATTAAAATAGTTGATAAGAACATAACCCAGTAAAAGATTAATCGGGTTACACTCTTTGCGCGCTGGACAGGCAACGAAGGCTATATAAAGTGATAAAGCCTATATAGCGTAAAAAACTGAGTAAAAAATAAGTGCCAATATTAAATAAATGGTAGGAAAGAAGGAGGAAGAGAAAAGGGCAATTTTTAAAGGTAAAAAATTATCATGATCTATAGGGAAGACGAATTAAACAAAAGTACAAAGAAAAACTTAATATAATATTATCATTGGTATAAAATCTAAAGGAAAATTAGGAAATAGGAAGGGAGTAACTATAGTTTAGCAAAAAATTTAAAACAATAAAAAGTAAAAACAAAAGAGGATCAGGATTAAGGACTGAGCCAGTTGCATGTAGAGCTGTGGGTAAAAGCGGCTCTCTTACATTTAAAAAAAAACAATTACAGGGAATAATTTCGTGTAAATGAAAGGTTAAGAAATGCAAATACTTTTCAGGTAGAATTTGATATCTAAGACCAAAAATGCACAAATATCATGTAAAACTAATACTTGGCGATGCTAACGCTAAGATAGAAAAGCAAGAAGTACCTACATGACAATGTAAACATAGTAACCACGAAATAACATAAAAATGGACTGCTTCGATAAACTTTACAAGAAAGGTTATTTTAACTACCAGGTTTAGCACAGTATTTATAGAGTTTTTATTTACCACAAGCCATTTTTTACGTTGAGATTAAGGCCTATGGTAAGCTATGCTTTGTTACTGTTGTCACTAGTCCTTGCAGGTCTTACATGTTATTAGCCAATAATACCTATCGTACGCGTATCTTAGTTTGTTGACCACTACACCTCCCATAGTCACTCCAATTGCCTCGTCTAATGCTTCTCAGAATATCTTTTCGGCGTATAAGTTAAAAAGCGGCGGTAAGACAACACAGCCTTGTCGTACCCCTCTTTTTATTTACCCCTATATTTCCAATATAAGTTGGTTATAATGCGGATATCCTGCACGTCTAATCCCATTTTTTTAGGATTTTTACAAGTTTGTTAAGTTGTATCAGCACTATGGCACTGATAACGCTTCTCTTGTTTCGAACCCACTGCGAAAGCCAAATTGGAAGTCACTTCTTCATATTTGCGATAGATACTGTTGTATATGATCTTGAGAAATAATTTTAACACGTGGCTCATAAGATTAACAGTTTTATCTTTGCAGTGTGATGCCTTGTTTTTTTGGGAATGGTTACAAATGTTGATCTTAATCAATCTTTTGTATTATTCCTGTTTTGTATATGTTATTAAACAGGTTAACCAGATACAAAAGTAATCTGTAAGAATATTTAAGACCTCCACGTGTATTTCATCTGACCCTGGTGACTTGCCATTTTTTTCTGCCAAGATAACTTATTCGACTTCTAATCTTGTTATGTCGATTGCTATATTTAATTCCAAATTATCGCTTTTACTTCTATTATCCTTAAAGAGGTTCTCGATGTATATATTCCATTTTGTCAATGTATGCTTTGTTGATGTTAACGTATAGTTATGTTCGTCCATTAATATTTGGGATTTTATGCCTTTGTGTGTATTAGTGACCTGTTTCACATTTTTATGTAAATTAAATGTGTCATGTTTTGCATCTAGTGTTTTTATTTCGGCGCAACATTCGCAATCACATTGTTCTTTTTCTTCTCTTATTTTTGCCTGAATTTTCTGTTGAATTTTCTCATATTTTTGTGCACATTTATTTTTATACCTTTTTCTAGAGTCCACTAGATTCCGTGTGTTTGCGCGGATTTTTGACTTTAATGGGGGGGGCCTTTTTAATGACACTATTATTAAGCTTTAAATTGTTCTTTTTAATAAAAATTGTATTTTAGACGTGACTTAGCGCTGAAGACAACAAGATTAAATTGTTATTATTAACTAGGGAGTTAAAACCAGATAATTTTTGAGAAGAACGGTGATGTAAGTATCCATTTGGTTAAAGATCTGTCATCTTTAAAACAAAACATCAAACTTTATTGGCAGTAAACAAAAATATATTACACCATTTTAACAAATCTATGCATGTTCCGGGCCAATCAGCAATACAATTTTTTTTAATACAGATGCCAACTAATAAATAAGTATTTATCAATTGCAGTGGGTTTGGGAAATGTGAAAACCGCAAGTAAAATTAATGTCAATTAAACTATTAACGCCAGCGCACAGGCAGCAATTATTTTACAATTGCTTAAAGAGACAGTCTACTGCATTTACAATTTTATTTTTCGTAAAATAATTTAAAATTACCTTAATTTATTAGTACGATATTTTCACTAACTCTTCTGTTAAATTATGAGTGGAAAAGCCACGTGTAAGATTTATAATTCAGATAAAACTTAAAGATGGCATCGTCAATTTGATGCACGTTTTTAGTTCTCAGCTTTTATAATAAAAAAGTTATTAATGATTGAAGTTTTAAAGTCAGGATTCAACTTCGAAGAAATTAATTTTTAAACTTCTTTACAAGTAAGTGGTTTGGGAATACCTTGCAAACAATTCTTAACATAAAACTTCTATAAGTATTTTATTATTTATATAAGTTATTTAAATAATAAATCGATGGAAGTAAATGGCAGAGATATTTTAGATTTATTCTAATTATTGATATTAAAATCCTATTTATTTGACAAATAAAGCAAATATTATTAAACAAATTGTTAACATTAATATTAATTTAGTTACTAAAACCTAAATATTTATTATTAATTTTAAGAAAAAAAATTTTTTTTATAAAAAGTTCTGCATCATTTAAAACTTAATATGCAATCAGATATCAAAATATACAGGGTTTTTCCAATCACTTTGAAATTTCCGCTCTAAATGGAGTAAATATAATTCTAGCAATCTATTCTTGCAAATTCGGTTAATGCACAATTTTTTTTCATGCTAGATCGATTAGGAATATTTAAAATATATTTTGAATTAAAAACATATTTAATTTATCATTATGTGTCATATTAAAACTTAATACCAGGGATGGTTAACGTAACGTAACGATACCCGATAACGTTATAATAACGATTCAACTACAATTTCTAATACAATAACGTAACGATATTTTAATAACGTTATTATAACGTTAAGATAACCCATAACGATTCACAAAAAGTTATTTTGTAACGTTTTTCTGTAACATTATTTTGTTATGTTATTTTATATATATTTTGGTTTTTGTTTTGTACATGAAAAGTAAATTATAATATCCAAACGCAATTTGGTACCATTGCTTTTTTTTACAGAACCTAAATATAGGTCATTTCAGAGTTATAAATAAAAATTATTTTTATAACGTTATATAACATTATGTACATAACGTTATATAACATAAC
The DNA here is from genome assembly GCA_030264735.1 of Gymnusa sp. GC000175. Taxonomy (NCBI): domain Eukaryota; kingdom Metazoa; phylum Arthropoda; class Insecta; order Coleoptera; family Staphylinidae; genus Gymnusa; species Gymnusa sp. GC000175. Next base: position 8,537 of record JARJDX010042682.1, read on the forward strand.
AATTAATTTTTTAACGTAATTTATAACGTTATGTAACGAAAACAAAAAATAAATAACGTTATACAATAACGTAACAATTTGAAACGTTATTTCATCCCTGCTTAATACCCTATATAATCATTTTTAACGCAACGGAAAATGGGCTAGTTCTGACGTCACGGTTTAGTCCTGAATGACTTGACATTGACATAAATAAATAAATTCAAAGACCATACAAAAATGAATCAAGTTTTGGTGTTTTTGTTAAATCAGATTTTGTAAAACCCTTTTCAAGAATGTTTTCCATAATATTTATAACATAATAATAACCTAAATATATTAAATTAAAAACTATACGTTTGACAGCGTATACTGCTCGACAAATAATACCTCGTTTTGGATCATGTGATTTGATTTGTATTTGAAAATCTACGTAAATTAATGATTTTTAAATTTTTTCAGTTTTAAAAATCTACTTCTAGATATTTTTAACTTAAAAAAAACCTAATCAAGCCCCAAACATTCAAATAGTAGCACAGAAAATGATAATGATGATAATCAAGTTACAAATACAAACATGACACATGAAAATACTGATAAAAATCTTGAAAAAACATAAAAATAAGAATAAATATCAGAAATTTAAGGAGGAATTTTAGGAAATAACGCACTAAAAACTTTTGAGTTTAAAAGTTCTGACAAAACAAAACACATAACTTTTACTATTTAATGATTAATTTATAAGTTTTAAATAAAAATAAAGAGCAAATAAAAAATATATTGACATATATATTTTTAGAGAACATAAACAAACTTTTTATCCTTGCCAACACACAGTGTTGCACTTTTGAAACACAAAGATAAAATTTAATAAAAATAAGGACAAAACGAAACAAATTTAGATAAAGTTAAAACAAAGGTGCATAGAGCCATCAGGGGCTTACGATCAATGAGTACGGCAGATGGTCACCCTAAGGTACCTTACCAGGATCTGTCATCTTCTTCAACAAGTCTATGAACAGATCGTTTCTGTTTTATTTTTTCTGTTTGGTCTTTCTTGACTAACCATTGTTTACTTCTGACCCCGATTCTATTATAGCACTGGAGAGCTAGTGGTCTCTATTTTTCTTCTCAAACCTATTTCGCTCTCCACAAATTAAATATATTAATTTGAACGACAAGTTACTCCAACAAGGTAGAGAAAATATCTAAGAATCCTTATCTTCTTTTAGGAATATTACGACAAAAACTAACGATAAAACAACTACTATGGGGAGCAAAACGACTGCTCAAGAATAAATTATACATGCAACAAATTTTAGGCAACAATTTATTATATACCAAATCACGGTTGCTACTAAAGGTAAAATCTTAACAACTGCTAATAGTTACTTAAAGAAAGAAATCACGCAACAATTTGTGCAACACTTTCTTATGTAAGGAAAATTCTCTAAACCGGAAAACGGCCCTAGGGAATACAAAGTACAGGCTGCTACTAAGTCTCCCAGTGGCACGGACGCAACTAAAACAAACAGAACCAAATAACTGTTGGTTAAGCCAAATAATTGACACATCAAACAGATTGTTCAGGGTGGAGGTGGCAATCTATAAAGACACTAACAAAACAACAGACGAAAAACCCATCAAACCCTACCTTTCTTCGTAAACAGAGTCAAAAATATTCAACCCCTCGTTAAATAATTTATAGCTCGTGTAACTGTCAGCTTCGAGTTAAAAACACTTAATATTAATTAAGTAAAAATCTAACCAAGAAACACTGGGTCTTGTAGGGAAATTGTAAAATTGGAAGTGGGATACAGAACGTACAATGCTAAGTAGGGTGGAAGCATCAAGGTGATATTACAGAAAATTTATACTTCAACTGACATCAGAAGCATCAAGCTAGAACGTAAAGCAAAGTGGAATCAGGAAACTACTTCCAATAATTATAGTAGAAGGAGCAGAAAAAAAAAATAACAAATAGATATATGAAATCGAAAGTATCTGTACTATAAAATAGTGAGAAAAAAAATCCCATTTGCAAAATACCAACAATACGACCATAAAAAAAATTCTGCCACCGGAATCTTAAATGCATAAATTATGCGGAAAACTATATTTCTCTTAATGCGTTGGGACAACCAGATCATCCTACCTCAACAACAAACAATCTGCAAACCCGGATCACAGACCAACAAACAACCATAAGGTAAACTTACGAGATACTTACTCTCAAATGCTTGAAAAGCAAGAAAATACTACCGGATCTTCATCTAATGAGAAAGAATTTGAGAAAACTTGTTAAAGCAAATAATGCAAAAAACTACTACTATGAAAATTCTACCTAACATTAACGACAAAATATGTCCAAAATTGGACCGTTTAAAAATTGTCATCTGAAATTCCTACAGGGTATCATATTATACCCTTGAGGTCAAATCATATAATTAACACACCACACCAAAATGGAATGGCGTTGACTTCGCCGGGGCTGCAGGAAACGTATTACAAATACCTGCACTTTTTTATGCTTCTCAACAGTAAAGTATGCATGCTCAGTCTGGGGATGCTTTAACTATACCCCTAACATGACACAACTTTGAACGAAATATGCCGAATCATTACTGGCAGTATCAAATCTACGAAAGCCGCCCACTTATACCAGCTAGCGGAAGTTGCGCCTCCAAATGTCGTAGAAAGCAAAGAAGAAAGATGGAGGCAAACACAAGCACACAGACATGCCCTAATTGGTAAAAATGCCTCTTGGTAACGATTAAAAAAGCTTCTTACCTACAACCGAAGTCCTGGTACAAAAGAATTACATAAAACGGATGGAATTATAAAAAGGCAGGTTAAATCAAGGAGACTTAAAAAAATTAATACCACTACGGGAAAGCCAAGTGATAAACTAATCCACTTGTAAGACCGTCATGATTTCGTTGATAATTTTGTCAAAACTTAACATTTAAAAAACTCATTGCATGTTGCAAAGCAACATGTATGATAAAGTCAAATGTTGGCCACATCAGATTTTTTTCAATAATAATTGTTTTTTTAACACGCATTTTTTTTATAATATTACATTTTTAATAGAAGTATGCCGTGTTAAAAATTCAATTTTGCAGAAATATACGTTTTTGACACCTCTCATTGACAAAGAATATTTTCGAAGTGGTGTCTGTCTGTCGTCTGGTGGTCCGTAGGTCTGTTTGTCAGTTAATCGATCTGGAAATTTTAAAAACTATCAAGTTTATGAAAAACACGTAAGAATACACGTGTAGTATTAAATTTTCAACAAATTTTGTTATCATTTTTTTAATTTACCATTTTAAGAACTTATCCTCGTTCGTTGCTAAGTAATATTTTTATTGAACTTACTCCTATTAAGTTGCAGAGACATACTGTCATTTTAATCAGTAACAATTATTGAAATATGGTTATATATCGCTTAAAAGTGACAGATGTCGTTATCGGCATTATTGCCAACATACATTTCAACAAAATGAAATTGAAAAGACATACTGCCAACCCAATTAATTTGTCGAAAGTAACCATTCTGTTATGTAAATGAAAGTTGTGTAAAAACCACACCACCAGTTTTCGATTTGTGTTTGTAGAAAAAAGAACCTACTATCCTACTAATCCTGCTTATATTATAAATGCTAAAGTAAAGATATTTGGATGTTTGGATGTTTTTACACAATTATGCCTTAACGGCTAAACGGATTTGGAAAAAACTTTGTGTATAGTTAGTCTACATAAATGCTTCACAAAGTGGAGGTGCGCGGACCGGTGCCGGTCCGCGAGTCATTAGTGACCGGTCCGCAGAACATTGTTGTAAACTTATTAAATTTATTTTTAAGCGTTGAAATATTGATGTACAATAGCACAAATTTAAATTCCTAGAAAGTTTGTCTCCCTCAAGCAGGCAATATATATGCAAGGGACATCCTTAGGTTTATTAGGACATAAACTAATAAAAAAAACTATTGCTTTAAACGAAATGGTAAACACTAACATGTGATTTTGATACCTGCATTTTTTTACATTACGTTAATTACATTTTTAATTATTACTGGCCTAATTAGTCCCACTGTCTAATTAAATGTGCACCGATGGAAAGATCATATTTTTCTGAACAAGATGCGTATAAAACATTTTCGATTTTCCCCATTTTATTGGATTATTATTATTGGACAAAAATAACGTGTGTCCGTTAATTACCATTGTTTTGAATTGTAATTTTTTATTTTCCAGCAATACATTAAATTAACATAAAATTTTGTGTCCTTTTATTTGGTGTGGTGCACGTTCGCCTTGGACGTGGCGTTTTCGTTTAATTTGCATAAAATGGAAAAATTTCTAAAAATCAGTTAAACGGTCTTTGCTGGGTAGGTAAAAGCGTCAAATGGCAATTTTTTTTGGGCAATAGTAAAGAAGACAATGCAAGGAAGGTTTTTTGATTGAATTTTTTTTTATTTCTATAACGGAAAAAAAATATGACATTTTTCCCTATAAAAATGTTTTAAAAAATTTCATTTTTAATAATTACAGGCTTAATTGGCCCCACTGTCTAAATAAATGTGCACCTACGAAAATAACATATTTTTCTGAACAAGATGCGTATAAAAGATTTTTAAAAGGAAGCCAATTTGTGTTTGATTTTTAAGTCATTAAGCGTGAAACTTAATTCATTAATTATTTTTTTTAATAAACGA
>JARJDX010042693.1:0-17066 GCA_030264735.1 Gymnusa sp. GC000175
AAAATGCAATGATGCAATTTAAAGACTCATTCACTTAAAAATAGATTCTGAAGACTTTTGCTTGTTGAATTGATGAACTTGAATAGAAGGAATGTAATTTATCAAAAAGTTAAGAAAATACGGTATTTAATAAAATGCTATATTGAAAAATACTTTGACTCTCTCTGGCATTTCGAACTTACAATATATTTTAACATGGGTTGGACAAGCTTTAAATAGAAGATTCTTAAAGTAAAATTCCAGACCTTGAATTAAATAAATGTTTAACTTGCGAAGTTGATTAAATTTTCCTTTTAAGATAATCACAAATTGATTATAATTCTTAGATGGAAAATATAGTTTATTTAAACTTTGGAAGACTGATTTGAGACTTAAAATTTATTATAAATTACAAGGTAGTCATGCGAATGATACATTCAGACATAAGGTAAATTCTAAATAAAGCAATCATATAGCAAACAAGAAGAGATGATAGGGCTGAAGAAGATATTGAGCTAGTAGGTGAGACATCTAACTTACAGGCTTAAAACCAAATCAAAGTCAAGAAATAAAACCAAAACAGTATAACCCTTGAATAAATATTTTCATCGCAACAAACAAGATATCAAAATACAGCCGTAAAAGGTTGGAATATCGGTTAATACAATGGTATATTCAGGTGTAATATAAGCGCTTATTAAAATAATCAAATATCAAGCATTGCATCTGGTACGATCTCGAATGGCTGAAATTTCTTCTCTAAAAACACAGAAAGGAAAAATGTATAATTTCTAAATTTCAATTGAGAAATATAAAGGCAACTTTCTTGGAGTGCAAACTTACTTTATGATCCTGCGGTATTGACTCTAAATTCTCTATATTTAGATATAGGAGAAGTTATTCACCCGTGGAATATTACAAAAAGATGAGCTTTGGGTATGCTAGAAAGGCACTAATACATTATAGTTATATTTGCATGAAGTTCTTCAATAAAAAATTATATTTATAGAAGCATTTGTTATTGATTGTAAAGTATAAAGGCATGGACTATGAAAGCAAGTTTAAATATAAGAAACTCTTGATATGATATTATTTGATGGGGGTGGTGAATAGCTACGCCCAAACAAAGAGCTTTTATTTAAATATAACAGGCATTCTATTTGTTTCTTCAAGCCAACAAACTATTTTCTTTATGCAAACGCACAAAAAACATTCAAAGGAATAAACCAACTTTGAAGTTATAAACAACAATTTATATTTGACATTTAATGAATCTATAGAAGCTCTGGCACATCAGAAAGATCTTCAATGTCTAACTTCATGATAATCTTGAATAGATCAACCGATATCGGCACAACTTCAAGAGCTGTAAAAGCCGCCTGGGGCGCAAGTGTGAGAGATAGAATGTTACAGATGCTGACCCAGGTGATTTTGTTGATGTGGCTATTTTCATCTACAAGAACAAGCAGTTTCTTTAAGGCAAACAACAGCTTCCTCTGATCAGGAGTCATTGCATAAAGAAGATACTTACAATGACGCTTGGCATTCTTATAATCATAATTCATCATGCACCTGATTGGGGGTTGCAGAAGGATATTGTCAAATAGGCCATCAAGAATGTCTCTGATATAATGCTTCAAAGCCGAGGCCAGATCGAGTATTTCGTATTTGCTGAAGTCAAAGCACCTGCCTTTCTGAAGGAAATCTGCTTTTGTTAGATTTGATTTGTTTACATTCAAACTGCTTTTGTTTCTATCAAATTCGATCATTTCCTGGACAATTTCATAGAAAGTTTTGCGTATTCCTTCCACTCTAAATATTCCCTCGGTTTCAAGCCCGTTTCTTTTGAGATATTCAATGAGTGTAAATACAGAAGGTGTGATATTCCTCTCTGTGATCTTCAACTCCTCTTTTCCCCAGAACTTATCCATGAAAGAAAGCTTGGGAAGAACCATTTCCTCAACTTTCCTCTTCATCTCGCTCTTCTTGCTTTCGGAGAGAAGAGAGTACTCCGTAACCTTCTTCTGCTGTATTCGGGCTGGGCTGGGTTTGCCTGTTCTTTCTCCCTGCTTTGAAGCTATGAATGTGTATTTATCGGTGTTTTGTTGTTGAACAATGAATGAATACATAAATTTCATGGGGTAACTGTAAAAATTATTTTTATCGCTGAAGAAGCAAACATACAAATTTAAGTAAACAAAAAATCTCAGGAGAGGAGGGAATATTTGAAATATTGGCCAGAATTAATAAAAAAAACAAAACAAAAATTTTCAAAACGGTTACGTAATTAAAAACTAAACTGGCTATGAATTGTTTGGAGATCCGGGGTATATTTAAACCGGCGTTATAATATTTAGAAATAGTATAACAGATTCAAGGCAAGGGGAATTCTGCAATTAGAATGTTTGGATTTTTAATATTTTAATTCAAAATATTCCCAGTATTCAAAGCTCGGAGGTGCATGATCCGGGCTTAGTTTAGTCTGCAAGATGAATATTAATGATATCCTCAAAAACTGTTGGATCAATCTTTTGATACAAGTATATTTAAAGATGAGTCAAATTGGCACATAATTTAAGAAAATTAATATTTTAATTGAAAAGGCTATATGAAAAAATTTGAAATATCATTGGCCAATGCAGCTTGCATTCAAGCTCGATCACTGAAGAAGAGCATTGATTCTATTGAAGACGATATCTCACTGAAAAGAATGATTTTGAAGAAGCAGTGAGAAGGTTAGTATTTCTGAAGCAGGATCGCCCGAATCTAAAATAGCCAAAGAAACAGATTGATGAAAACTCAAAATTAACTCTTGAATTTATATATTCCTGATTGAAAATGGAAATTGTATTACAGAAGCAATATTCCTTTTGCTAAACAGTGAATTCAATATGTAGGTGTGGGTCTCTCAATGGCTCGATTTATTACTGATTTAATAGTTTGTTTATAGACTACTGCAGAATTTTCATTTTGCTCCTTTTTGAGTTATTGTGGAATCAGATACTCTTTGTCATTAATATTGATAAATTTGATGATATTGCATTTTTAGCACCTATTCTAATGACAAATTCAAAGATTGAAAGTTTATGATAAATTTTAAGATGCGATTGATTTCGAATATTTCATTCTAGAAACTTGAAGAATAAACCCATTGGTTTATCAGAGGGTTTAATTAAGCGAATGTCCAAATTTTGCAGAGTTCACAAAAAATTCAAGAATTATTAAAAGAAGCAAATATAATTTATGTCTTTGCAAAATGAAATATTCGCACAGATTCATAATTCAATTAAATGTTCAAGGATAGATTACATCTCTAGAACAGTTATGAATACGAGGGCTCATAATCCAATCTGCTGAAGGTTTGTATACACGCCTTGAATACTTATTAATATGAGAGTCATATATTTTCTTAGCAATCAAACATTCTTAGCGCATTCAGTATTCGATTGTGATTATTGCCGCTTTAGATTTTAAATTGAAATTTTTGAGATTAAAGGCCTTTAATCTATATAAGCAAGGTATCTAAAAGATAAGATTAGATTTAAAGCTTTATAAATACCAAATCAAAATGATTAAGTCCACAATGACATTCATGTTTATTTAATTAAAATTTTTATAAAGTCGAAGATTAGCTGTTCTTCCGGTTTGAATCTGCTCTCTTTGATTTCGGTCTTAAATTCTGAGAGTGACTTGATAACCATCTGCGAATCCTTCTCATTACAAAGCAACAAAAAACTTTCCATTTTGTTTATATAGTCTAACGCCAGCAATAAAATCTTGCTCCCAAGAGAAGATCCTGACCGGCAATCTGCAATTACCCCTGTGTGGATTTCGTTCCAAAGATCTATGTTGGCCAGTAATATTTTGTTGTACAGAGCATTTTTGTTTAACTTAATCATGTCTCTTGCCTCCATGTCTTTGAGTATCTTGGTTTTGAAATTCTTAATTGCTACTTTTTTTCCTTTTTCGCCATTCAAAGATCGAATGAGCTCAACAGCCCCACACATGTTCATGCCAATCTGATATATGATCTCTCTTTCTATCTCTAAATCAGGAGATCCTGTTTGAATTATGATCTGTTTATCGTTGTATTTGATTATTTTTTTAATTGCCATGTCACACAAACACACGACACGAAAGGATAGACTTGAGCTCGTGGCCACAATCTTATACTCCTTGTGGGATCTGAGGAGAATGATGAGCTTATGTATTAGAGGAATGTCGTTTCTTAGATTGGTTTGAGACCTTTTTCTCAATAAAGAAGATTCCATGAGTTCTGGTATTATTTTTTAAAAAATTGAAAATGTTTTTTTTGGATGGGAAAACATAAATAAGCCCGATTGGTTGAAACCCGGTTTTCACTTTGCTAAAAACCAATCAGCAGAGGCTCTGATGTCAATTTTAGCCTAATTAATATGACAGGAGGACATTTTTAATTCAAACACCATTATAGCTTGAAACAGATTTCTTATCCTCATTCAATTGTATTAAACACGTTTCAAACAGAATTCATGGGATCGAATTCTTTAGCTGTTTGGCCAGGCTAAATTAATTTAGATATATCAAAGAAGCACAATAATCAAAGGATATCAGTATTGTGGCATAGATTGAATCGAGCATTCAATACATCGTGTTAAAGAAAGCATATCTAAAGAATATAGCAGTTGAGACGACGATTAAAAGAAATATAGGTGCGAGTGTATAGCTTCAGTAAGAAAAAGAGAAGATGCAACTCCTGAGGCGAAGGGAAGCGTGGAACCCAATGATTCTAATTGAAAATATAAATAGAAGCAGCCAATAAATAGATTTATTTATTACCAGAGCGGCCGTATAATTCTGTTAAATATTTACTCACTAAAAGGCTTGATGGATATATTGTTAAGCTTAAATCAGACTATATAACAAAAGGCTGCAATAATTTATAGATTGTTAAATAATTTTATATTTGTTTCTCTTGATTTGAATCTGGTACTCTTTGTTGTATCATATTTAATTTCTTCACTGCTTCCCATAATTCTACTTCAAGGTCATCCTTTCAGATGAGATTCATATTCAATCGAATGAAAATGCATATTTTAGTACCAGAGTTTCAATTTCAATCGAATGATATACATATTTTAGTATCAGAGTTTCAATTTAAGCTTCAAAATTAGACAGTTTTCTCGATTCTTCAAACGATTCTGTTGGCATCCAATACAAAACAGAAACTAAAAGTTAAATAACTTTAGTTTAAGATTCTACAGATTGAGAGAAGAAATCGATATAAACTATAAATAAATTCTATCAGAAGTTTGCTTAATATATGTAAACATTGAAATGGCTGATAATGATGTTACGCATTGAGAAAGCTTAATTTTGAGGGCCGATGTCATATAAATAGGTGAATTAAAAAAGCACCATATATCTTTGTCTTAACAATTTAGATTCATACAACTGAATAATCGTCAATTTATCTCATCTTGATTAATATTACTGCAACTTCAAACAACCGATCTCCTAATGTTTTAATATTATGAACGCATATTGACTTTAAGTAATAGATGATTCTAAGAGAGTTTAGTTTTACGCTATCTTTGCCCTTCAACAAGTAAATATCCTTTTCCTAATTTCAGACCGATTTGAATAAGCATATGATTACCACAACAGTATATGATCGATTCCAATATATATAATGCACGCTTTTTCAATTATTTGTTAAAAACTTAACAATATTCATCATACTAAATATTACCAAATATTCTCATTAACAATATCAATAAATCTTAATAGATTTTGATTTAAATCTTTCATTTAATACAAAATTATTGCTTAATACATAAAACATCAATCTAAATTGACAACAATTTAAAGCACTTTCTAGAGGTTTGTGGCTGAGCAATATATCTATACCGGTGTTGGAATTGATTTAAGGAGAATCACCCAAATATACTATAACTCCATTTGCTCAAAACAGTATATCAGCGTCCTTCTTCGTGTCAGCCCGGCAATACCTTGGTGGCTTCAATTCCTGTCTCATTTTTAATCAGACTATTTCCCCATCATAGGATGTAGGGCCTTTGCATGAGCTGCCACTCAGTAGAGTAACCACCGACTAGGGAAATATTGTATATCTAGCTCACGGGACCACTACCAGAATTTACTCCAGTTCTACCCAATCCACTCTTATATCCGGGACTTGGATTTAATACTCCCATTACAGTTCCTGTAGCCTGCTCTCACAAACGTTGATCCAGGCATATTATGCTGAGCTTTGCGTTATTTCGCAGTATAAAATGCAAGAGTCTTCTTGTATACCATATTTCAAGGAGGCCCATCTGTTCTTACCTTTTACGATTTTTTAAGAATACTGCCTCAGCTGATGTTAAATCAATTCTATATTTTCACTTAGTGAATAGATTAACTCTTTGATGTGGCTTGAATGCAATATCGGATATTTACTTTAATTTATGGAAATTTTGAACCTGTCATCCTGTCAAACCAAGTTTTCAGAGTTATGAGCCCTGCCCTCTCAGTCATCAAGGCCTTCCAAATAAATTCAATTTAAGGGGTTTTCAAATCATAAAGCAAATCAAAGCCAATTGAATATGTGCGAATATCTTCATTCATATTTAAATGCCTATTTAATCTCTCACTTTCCCTTTCTAAAAGTTCGCAAAGCTCCAAATATATTTATCTATCCTATTCTAAGATCTATGAACCCAGATATTTGGTTTCCAATTGAGGATTCTATTAGAAAAGCATCAAAATTTAATTGCTGATATCCGTTATAACTGAAATATCATCTCGCCTAGGCTCGGTTGAAGTTCATTCGTTTTGATTTCTAATCAAATTTAAAGTTTATTTTCAAAAATATTTACTTTAAGAGTTACCCATGAGTTCTGTAAATATTCCAAAATATTTAAAGATCTATGACATCCAATCCATATTCAAGTATATTTTCTTAGGTGCAAAGAGGCCCCATTATATACAGCTTCGCAGCAAGCCAAACTGTGTGTCATTGCTGAGATTCACTAAGAACTTTTCAGAAGATTCTACAGAATCGAATTTCTCCTATTCAGATCTCAAAAATTTACTATTTAAATTAGGGATAAATGCAAGTGTCCATATTAACGAGCATATAGAAATCGAATTTCTATTCAACAACATCCTAAGATCAATAGATGTCGATTCAGTGAACCTAGACTTCATCAGCAAGGAAACGCTTGATCTTGTTGAAAAGCATGATATAAACCATTTATTTAGCTATTCGACATACATAAAGAGCAAAACCACTTTTGATACGAACGAATTTGATGAATATACCAGGCCTATAAAGCAGACAAAGTATTTTCTCATTGCAATCGATACAGAAATGGTGCAAACTGTCGATGGTAAACGCATTGGAAGAGTAACAATGGTAGATGATAAAGGCAATGTTGTGTATGACAAGTATGTAAAGCCCGGTGCGATTGTTTTGGATTATCTTGAAAAATACTCGGGTTTGAACTATCACAACACTGCAGTAGGAATATCCTTTCAACAGCTTAAGAATGATTTGCTCGAGTTTATCGGCACAGAAACTTATATTCTTGGGCATGGACTTGAAAATGATCTGCAAGCTTTGAAGTTCTACACAGAAAAAATTATTGACACCGCCTATCTATTTCTGAATAGCGAAGGATTCAAGATTAAGCTGTCTCAATTATCATATAAATATTTCAAGGATCAAATACAGGTGGGAATTCACAGTTCGAAGGACGATTCGATTTGTTGCTTAAAATTGCTTGCTTATAAAATCATGCAAATAGTAAAATTTCATGATGAAAATACTCCTTTATTAAGGCTTCATGCAGAAATCAAAAGATTGAATCTATTGGATGATTTAATTGTTAAACAAGAAAAGAGAGTCGTGAACTTTCTTGAAATCGAAGAATTTGATGATAGAATCATTTCCAAAATATCTCACAATTTTCTGATATTCTTCTATTCTGTCGATGGTAAAAATTATATCGCTTTCAAGCAGAAAAATTAAAATTCAGTGAGAAACGGAGGCATTGAATTGATTCAATAAAAGATTCTGGTTTATTTTTTTAATTTCATTGTCTCATTATCGGCATTGGATATTCAAGAATTTAAATGGATATTGATTCTCTTTAAAGCGATTTCCGGCGATTCAACAAAAGTTTAGATATAATGTTCTGTCTAAAGGCCACAAGAATGTCCTTGTACTTTTCGATGAATATAGATTGTATATGAAGAAGATATATTATTTGCTTAGCTAAATAAATGAGGTGCTATGAAATATCTTCATTAACAGTTGATATTCAAGATAGCAAATATAAAAAGTCTGTGGAGATGATATATCATTATTTAAACTGTGAAATGTTAGGAGTATCCCCGATGCTTAAGTCTATATTCATTCACGAGCGCTTAATATGAGCATATAAAAGATGAAATATCTTTAAAAAGATTAGTCTTGGCAGAAAGTTAAGCGATGATATTCTGAATGCTTTAAAAAGCAACTTAAGAAACAAATGTATTTAAATTCTTCAAAATATCACAATAATTTAAGGGTTGGTTTTGGAGCACTATTTTCCAGCTCTTAGTTACTAACACAATAGTTTAAGGTTTGGTCTTGGAGCACTATTTTCCAGCTCTTAGTTCTAACTATATATGAGAGCCGTCTCGCCTATCTATTTAATAGCTTCTTCAATCCATTCTTCTCCAACATTTCTTCTGTTGTCAAACAATTTAGATGTCTCATTTGTTTTCTTTTTAAATTCTTAAATAAATATTCTTAAATATATTATTGGGTCTAAAAATATAGTATAAAGGATAAAACCAACAAAATCTATCAAATTAATATTATCGCAAGTTGCTCTCATCTTTTAATTGGATGGGTTAAGTCTCCTATTTGATCTATTAAAATTAAAAAAAACAAAATTTTTTATTTACTTTGTTTAAATATTTACAATTGCATGCCTTGACCCATGTGTGCTGTTATTTCGGTAAGAACATACTTACCCCCGTCAGGATTGAAAAACAAGGGAAACACGTGCTTTTTCAATGCTACCATTCAGTCTGTGCTCTCGATGAATGGCATCGTAAGTTACATAAGACGCAACGAATTCGACTGCAAATCCCAGCCTATTTCCAGTGCTTTAAAAAACTTCATTTTTGATTATCAAAATGTTAAGGTTTTTGACCCACAGGCCTTCATAAGCGATATCAGGGGAAAAATCAGACTGTTTGACGGTAGACAGCAAGATGCTCATAGCTTTTTAGAGACTTTTCTAAATTGCCTATATGAGGAACAGAAAAAAGATAATGACCAGCTTTCAAAGCTTCTTAATTCCCGGCATGAAGACACTATTGTATGCCCATCTTGCGGGTTTTCTACAACGGTCAAAACTTCCTCTGCAATCCAGTATCTCTTTATAGAAAAGAATGTTCAGGCCTCTTTGGATTCCTATATTACAAGGACCGATTACGTCGATGATGAATCGCTTTGGCTATGCCCAGAGTGCAAAAAGAGAACAAAGGCTTCTATAAAGCACAAAATTTTAGAAACGGGAGATTTTTTAATAATTCACCTGAACAGGTTTCAAGATTTATACTCCAAAAGCAACAAAAATATTGAGATTGAAGAAGAGATCGAAATAGCAGACAATATTTATCAAAACATCGCAGTTGTGTGCCACACTGGCAGCTTGAACGGAGGGCATTATTATTCAAAATGTAAGAGAGATAGGGAGTGGTATGAATTCAACGATTCAAGTTGTACAAAGACTCAAAGAACTTTTGATCCGCACACACCTTATTTACTTTTCTATATTCTTAAAAAATAAATATAAAAAATTAGGGTTTAAGTTTTTATTAATTGAATAAAGCCATTTTTATTAAGTTGAAAGCAGAATATTCGCTTTAATACCCTGGGATCTGTTATAATCCATCAACTAATGCCATTTTGCTTAAGTTGAAAGCAGAATACTCGCTTTAATACCCTGGAGTTCTGTTATGATCCAACAAATAAATTCACTTTGCCGAATTAATATATAAATTTAAATGAGGCTTCTATTATATCTTGATTGTATTATTAATATCAGAGTATATTCATTTTTTAAATACAAACAGAAATTCTAAAAACATTAATCATAATATCTGCACCTAATTATAGTAAAAGGAATATTAAAATTCGCAGAATAACTGTTCTAACCTTTACCAATAAAGTTATGTTCTCAAAGCCATCCCTTCGGTAACGCTACACTTTCGATTGCATTATTTGATTTTAGAATCTCTTTAAATGAATCAATTATTTAGTAACTATTCAAAATGTAAAACTCGCGGTCGAATCAAATGTTTTACAACACTTTAAAAGAATTTACTTGCTAGAAATCATTCGGAATACTGCGATTAGCTTAGAATATCTAAGTTTTCAATCACATTTCAGTTCTGAGCATTCTCCTCAATCATTCGTATAAGGACTTTGGTTATTACGGTATGTAGATTGTATTTAAGCATTTGAGGTGCAATCAGTCTTTCATTATTTGACGAGTTGTTACAAATCCATTCATGTTCATTAATAATGGCCTGATCTCAGTTGTGTTTTAGTTTCGAATTCATTTAAACCCAAATAAAATTCTTTGAGATTTACTCCACAATATTAAATTTTTAAGATCGAATATATTAACTTATTTAAGTTGAGAAATCAAATTTTTCATTGAATAACTGCTCTTAATAACAAGAAATAATTTATTTATGCATTAATATATATTTTTTCATTTTGTTGTTTCTTGAGTCATTTCTGATTCAGGTACTCCTTGTTCCGCCGTACACAACCTCCTTACTGCCTCCGATACCTCTCCTTCGGGTTCATCTTCTTCAACGAGATTTCGTCTTCGATCGAATGATACGCTTTCAAGAACTGCTCTTAATAAAATTCGTTCATTTATTGTTTCTCAATAACAATTAATATATTTTCCATGTAGAAAAATAAATAAAATCTAAAAGGAAATACTTTAAATAAAAGAATTGAATAGGGTCAATTGACGAAACATTTATTCTAAATCAACAAAAGCATTATATTTATACATTTGCCTTTGTTTCAAGAAATGTATTAAGAAATTTTGTAAACTATGTTTCAGGCCACAAAAATCTATTAGATACTTGTGACACACTGTTTCATGTGAATTATAAAAGAATCTAAAGAGATGAAACCAATGGTAAAGCTCAACAATCTTCTGATTCAATCAATCTCCTTTATAGCTGCAAGAGTTACTAATAATGAACCAGAGCAGGTAAAAATAATTGTTTCTCAGAGTACATTAGATCTCGCTAAGATGAAAAATTCAGAAAATCCCGTTATTCTAGATGCCAAAATGCACAATGTCGTCCCATCAAAGTCGATCACGGTATTCACCAACCCAGGATATAATGGAACTATCCCTCCAGGAACCATTCAGTTCATGGTTACAGAGATTTCGGGAAGAGAAAAGTCCACTGTCTATCCTGTCAATACAAAAAATCTAATAAAAACCTTCTCAGAAACAAGCGACAATTCATTGAACAAGACTGAGTGTAAGGATGGTGAAACTGGTGCTGAATGCAAGCCAGGATATGTTCTAGTCGACAAAAAGCAAATTGACGAAGATGGAAAAACTATTAAGGCATCAAACAAATCTAAGCTGGTTAAAGAGACTCCAACAGAATCAGGAAGCAGCAAGGTAACAGAGATCACAGAAGATTCTTTTAGTAATTAAAATTAAATAATTTAACTAACAATTTTCAAGGATTTTGGGGCTTAGAAATGAGCTTTAATTAATTTGAAAGCAATCAAGGCTTTATAAGATGAAACAGTTTTGAATTGAAAATTTTAAATATTGTATTAACTTAGTTTGAAAATATCTAAATTTAATTAATAAAGTTAAAACGTCATGATTCAAAGTGTTTCAAAAGAAGTATTTTTAGTTCTTTAAGTAGAATATTCTATTTGATATTCTTTATCATTGCTTAAATTAAATTATGTTTATTTCATAAATATCAATTAAATTAAAAATATCCGAGTTTAGAAGAAATTCATCAAGGATAATAAGAAATTGATTTAAAGGGGCAAATTAGTGCTATTTTTTAAGGATTTATTTATCAAGGTGGCTTTATTGTGAATATTTGGCACTATTGTAAGTAATTGACTGAATTAAATTAATATTCCTCTTTAGAATTTGGCTATGGTTTTGGATATTTTCCTTTTCCCATTAATATTTGTTAATAATCAAATTTAATTCAATTTAAGTAAACGTATAATTACTTGGTGCTGCTGGTTCAGAGGTTTTGGAAAAACCACTTGAGAAAGGTTCTGTGCCTCGCTATGCTCTTTGACTGTCCTGTTGCTAATCAAGCTCGGAGTTAAAAAGTTTAAGGTTTGCATAAATCCTGCTAGGGGCCAAGCTTATCCATTCCGGCAAAGGTGGTGAAGATGTAGCAACCCTGGAAGCAGCAATCGTGTCCCCACATACAGCACTGACCTCAGTGGCTGCTAAGAATCTAGGCACACTTGGAATATTCTCTTCTCCTTCTTAGAAGCAAAGAGGCGCAGTACGATCTTTAATAGCTAAACCCAATGCAATGTATGTAGCGCCAAGGCAAACCCTGTTTAGAAATATGTTCCTCATTTGTTTAGTAGCATCTGAAGTAAGGGGAGGGTCTCCGTATATGTCAACCGCCTGGCACCTGTAGAAAGCTCCTTCTGAGGAAGACGAGGATGATAAGAAACCTGGCTAATAGCATCTAATCTTTCAAGTCTACACAGGTTTAAAGCTTCTAAGCACATTATGCTATAAGCCGATCCGCAAGGCAGGGTACATGTCTACGCGCAGAGACCAACAGGTGTAAGTATCTTCGGAGAACTGGGTTTGTTGTCTAAGAGGAATGCGCCTTATGGCGGATCAGTCGTTCCATATCATTGTTATGCCGGGCCAATAAGCCTAACAAATATCTCTGTACAGAAATGCTGATCACTACTTCTAATTTGGGAAGCTTAATATCTAACCGAGCGATTATATATTAAAAATGATTTATGAGTTCTTATATATAATTTGCGATGTATAGCACATTTATGAATAAATGCAGGATTTAAATTTGTTTTCTTGAGTTTTTATGTAATCATCTGATCCTTGCGGTTCCATGACCAATCTCTTCTATGCTTCTGATGCATCTCCTTCAAGGCCATCCTCTTTAACAAGATTCAGTCCTCAATTAAATGGTATACTTTCAAGGATTTTCTTCAATATTCGTGATTGAATATAAGCTTTAACATTAGGTAGTATTTCTTATGCTATTAAGTATATGCATTGCCGGGTATGCAAATCCTGAGTTCAAAATTGCTTAAATTATATAAAAATTTTGTTAGGATCCCACGCATGAGCAATAAAATAACAATTGAATCCATTGAATTGGTCAACTTCATGTGCCACAGCAATTTAAATATAAATTTCACCAAAATGATCACTTGCATTGGCGGTAGAAACGGATCAGGAAAAAGTGCAGTCATGATAGCCCTCGGGATACTATTCGGACAGAGAGCAAATCAGCTAGATAGAGGTAACAAATTTTCAGGATTCATAAAATCAGATACAAATCAAGCCATCATAAGGGTTGTTATAAACAACCACAAAAGATTCAAGATCTCAAAATATGGGGGGAAAATAGTGCTTGAGAAGAGACTTAGAAGCAATTCTAGCACTTTGACAATACAAAAGACTGATAAATCAAAAGCCAAGTTTTCCAGACAAGAGCTTGACATGCTGATTGATGTGTATTATCTAAAATTCACAAACCCTTTAAATTTCTTGACTCAAGAAAATAGTAAAAGATTTTTAAATGTGACAAGCCCATCTGATCTATATGATTTTTACTATCAAGGAACAGAATTTAAAGATATTCAAGAGCAAATAGAAAAAGGAATCAAAACGATAGAGGCTATGAAAACCAAACTCGAAGAGACCCACTGCAACTTAGAGGAGTATTGCACAGAGCTTGCAGTTCAACAGGAAAAGCTTGATTTCTTGAATGTTGATCATGAAGGGGTCCTGAAAGAGCTTGAAAGAGAAGAGAAGTGGAGAAGAGTAAATGAAATGATCAGCTGTTATAAAGTGTTAGAAGAAGAAGCCATTGAAATCAGTTCAAAAATATCAATCAAAGAGCAGGAAATGGAATCATTAAAAAAAGCGAGTTTAGAAGAGTTCAAAGAATTGCCAGTTAAAGAGTTTGATGATCAGATAAATACGATTGGCTTAGAATACAAAGGAATTGAAGATGACCTGGCTGAAAATGATTTGGAGCTAAATGCAAAGAAAGAACAAATTGATAGAATTAAAACAAAAAGTAATTTAAATGAGCTAAACCAGAAATACAATAAAATAAACGTAGAGCTTCAAGAGAATATATTAAAATTAGATCAATTAAAAATCAAAAAAACAGAAGCAGAAGAAATGTACGAAAAAGAGAAGAATCAAAATGTCTTAAACGAGAGAAGGAAACTGGATTTACAAAAACAGCTTAAATTCTTGAAAGAGAGCTCCGCAGATCCCTACACAGAAGGATTCAAAAAACAATTTGATAAAGTTCATAATGAAATGAAGAATTGTAAATTCGAAGATGGTGTTCTGGGCCCCCTTTGCGAATACATCAATCTTAAGGATTCGAGATGGTATAAAACAGCAAGTATAATTCTTAAAAATTCTCTTTTTAACTTTCTTGTATTTAATAAACAGGATAAAATTACACTCGGAAATATTTTTAAGAAAATTGGCGTAAATTTCTCTATTGTCCAGCAATCATCCAAAAATGCCATAAAATCGTTCAGAAAAAATAGCAACTTCACTTCTCTTTTAGATATTCTCGATCTTAAGAATCCACTTGTGACCAACCAGCTCATAATCATCAACAGTGTAGAACAGATCATATTGATCGATGAGAGAGAAAAGGCATATTCTATAATAAAGACACAGCCCAAGCATGTTGAATGTGCCTACACTCTGCAGGGGGATAGAATAAAGTGCGTCGATGGGTCTTTAAGCGACTATAAAGCAAGAGACGATGGCAAGTATTGGTTTGAAGACAAATCGTCTAAAATCAGCAATTTGATCCAGCAGATCTCTGCGATCAATTACAGCACAGAGAAAAGAGATGTTTTAACAGAAGTGAATTCCGAATATTCAAAAGTAAATGCAAAAGTTGAGGAGCTTGAAAGCATGATCAAGACAGTTCACTTGGAACTGCAGTCTTTAAAGGATCTGAAGGAAAATGACTTTGAATCCCTGGAGAAGACTGTGGCAATCTTGGAGTCACAATCAAAGGCATTGAACGAGCGAATCGAGTCGATCAATAACAAAAGGAGTCTTTTAATCAAAAAGAGGCAAGATGCCTTGGAGATGAACCGCGAAAATGAAAAAGTGCACAGGAGGAAAAGTGCTTTTATATCATCTTCTATTAAAAATCTTGACACTGAAATATGCGCCTTAGAAAATATGAAAGCCACAAAGATCATAAAGAAACGGCAGATCAAAGAGGACATTGACTTGCAGATCAGCACCCTCGGAGATGAAATCAGGAACCCCCGCACATTTGAAGAATTGGCTCGAGAGAAGAGGCTGACAAAGGAGAGGATCCGATCAGCCTGCGACATGGAGAGAAAAGAAGATATTGAAGCGAAAATAAAGTATCTGAAAGGGCAGATTAAAGGGTTTCGTGCTATCGAAAAGAGGTTTAAGAAATCAGTCGATGATACAGACCTGGCTTGCAAGAAGAGGATCTTGAAGCGAGATGAGATTAAAGATAAAAAGACAATTGAAGCAGTTTTGCTCTTTAAAGAATACACAATGAAAAATGGCTATGAAGGAGAGCTCGAATTCGATCATGAAGATAAAAAACTCCATCTCAGAATGAGGGTTCACAACGCTGAGCATTGCGGATCAAAAAGCACTCTCAGCGGGGGTGAACGATCCTACGCGGGCGTGTGCTTTCTTCTCAGTCTCTGGAAGTCTTTCAACTGCCCGGTGAAGGTTCTAGACGAATTTGATGTTTTCATGGATTCAATGAATCGAAAAGTCTCGATTAAATCCCTTTTTGAGTTTTTCAAGGCAAATTCTATGCAGGTGATTCTTATTACTCCCCTCGACACTGCAGATCTTGTTGATCCAGAATGTGATATAAAAGTTCTTAATCGTGACACTGTTGTATGAGGCTGGATTTTGCCAATATTTAATAAATATGATTTTACCTTTTCAATTCCTATATTTTGATATTAACGGCTTAAATTCAATAATTTATTTAATTTGACTTGATAAAAATACCATTATATTTGAGGGTTAATTGTCTTTTATTTCCTTAAATCTGGCTCTGGTCTGGTAAGACAGCTGGCTCTAATGTTACCCAAGTTTGATATAATAATTCATTTAAGAGTTTACTGTAGATTGCCTTTTATTTCCTCAAATACGGTTCTAGCCTGGCAAGACAGCTGTCTCAATAGCCTCTTCAATACTTTCTTCACTAACAACTTGTCGAAATATATACTCTCGAGTGCTTTCTTCAATACTTTCAATATAGTCTGAATAATTGCAAATTTAATTATGGGTTGCTTTTGTTTATATTAAATATTAGAAGCATCAGTTTCCACTCTTGATTTCGCCTGGAGTTGCATATTCTGTTTTCTTACCGTAACTTTACTCTCGCGCCCATCTTTCGGTCCATCGCCATTTCATCTTTATATTCGCAAGATATGCGTTCTTTAGCCCGATATATTGCATTTTCGGTTCAATATTTGTGAATATATTAAAAGAATTTATGGTTATAATAATAATTGATCAGCCATGATAGGCCTGATATTGTTGTGCATGATTAAAAGAGGCGAGAGATAATATTGATTGAAGTGGGAATAACGAATCAGGTTATTCTACAATCAGTAGAAGTTGAAAAAACAAGAAAATATGACCTACTTGCAAACGAATTATCTCAAATATACAAATGCAAATCAAAAATAATTCCTTATGTTATGACCTGGGATGGTGTGGTAACTTCATACCACAAGAAATACTTGAAAGAGCTTGGAATCA
>JARJDX010042732.1:0-10062 GCA_030264735.1 Gymnusa sp. GC000175
TCATCGGACTTTTCCGCCTTGAGAATGCTCCCTGCAATGGCGAGCGAAACGTTGGCAACAACCAATAAACATACGCGACTTAAACCCGAAAGTAAGAAAACTTACATCGACCTTAGTCGTGAAAGTCTAAATTCTGAAATATTTATATTTAATTAGTTATTATATTAGAATACAATAATTTATTTCTAGAGTATATGAATAGTGGTTAAAATATCAAAATATGCCTTAAAATGGCAAAAATTAATATTTGAATATTAAAATTCGTGTTGAATATATTCTTAAAAATGTTAAAAGTTTGTTTAATATACACTTAAAATTGGCTAGATATAGTCAAAATATGTTCGAAAATGTCAAAAATATCCTTAAAAATGACAAAAATTGTTATTTAAATGTCAAAATTTGTTAAAAAATGTCAAAAATTCGCTCGTTAAAGGTAATTATTCTTTTAAAACTGGCAAATATCAAAAAGTGGTAGAAAGTGCCAAAAATTTACTAGACAATATTAATGTTCGTTTAAAAATGGTAAATATATGCTCGAAAATTCGTTTAAAAATGACAAAAATACTCTCTACAAAGGCAAAAATCCGTTTGAAAACGAAAAAAAATTATTAATAGATTTAAAAAATGTGTTCAAAAATGGCAAAACTACGCTCAAAAAAAAATAAATCAAAATTCTTTTGAAAATGTCATATATACTGTCGAAAAAGGCAAAAATTTGTTTTAAAATCACAAAAACATGAACGTTAATGCCTATAATTCTAAATCTTCACATATGGGTTCTATTACAAAATAGGCTAAAATAAATTTGCCTTTTCTTGGGCGGCAATTTTTGTCTACCACCCCGGCGCCAACATATCTTGGCGCGGCCCTGGACTTTTTAATAAAAAGTTTGTTTCTGATATTAGTAGGATATCTATTTCTTGTTTTTTTTTTAATAATATTTTGATTTCCAGGCTATGATGCATTAGGTCCTTAGTTGCTTGGTCAATGAGGGAGTTTAGAGCTGATGGTTAACAGGATGTTAAGCAGTTGTGCCTGTCAACAGCATTAGTCTTTCGATCATTATTTCTGTCTACTGCGGGAAGCTTTGTTATGGTAACTGATTATATATTTCATTGTCTCGTTTGAAAAGTATGCCTTTTCATCATTTTCTTCTCATATGTTGGCAAATGTTACTTCCGAAGCTACGACTCGTTGTGGTAGGTAGGAGGTCTTTTTTGGATATGCGACATCCACCGTATTATTTCTTTTTGGCTTTAGAAGATTCAAATTTTACTTTAGACTCGTTAGAGTTTAGAAGGTACTCTATCCTAAAATTTTCTTTGTTGTTTTTGTTTGGTACCCAACGTAGAAAAAAATAATGGAGTTTTGCTTCTCATTAGCTTGATAATGAAGATGTTGTTGGTTTTATTATGTCTTCATTTTTATTTTCCTCTTTGATACCATTTAAAACAATTTTAAGCTTTTTTTTTCTGTGGTAATTTATATGTGTGGAAATCAAAACTGAAATACAGTGCAAAATATCAACTGAAAATAATAAGGAATCTTTTTAAAGATTTTATTAAAATACGAAGATGAGTTTTGTCAATATTCATCTTTTTAATTATTAAGGGAAAACAAATCTAAGCTTACGTGCATATGCTGCTCTCTTCGCTTTAAAAACGATTTTAAAAATATGTGTAAATTTAATTAATAATGCCTCGTTATGTATATCAGCCATGATAATTAAATATTGCCTAAATATCATGATTGCAGCATTGTGTTAATTTAAATATATAATTTTAAATTTAATTTAAAAACAAAACTTTAATTTAAATGAGAAGAAAATTGTATAAAATCGTCATTATGGTATAAAATGAGGAAGGATGTAACGTACTTTTGTTGTTTTCTGTAGAAGATTTGAAGTAAGTTATACATTTGCATTTAGTTTAAATTGTGCTCGCTTTGTTTAAAATGTCTTGGCTTTCGTTAAAAATGAAATGGGAAATTTAGTGTAAGTCAAAGAACAAAGAAAATATTTCCCA
Organism: Gymnusa sp. GC000175; assembly: GCA_030264735.1. Taxonomy (NCBI): domain Eukaryota; kingdom Metazoa; phylum Arthropoda; class Insecta; order Coleoptera; family Staphylinidae; genus Gymnusa; species Gymnusa sp. GC000175. The sequence goes on from JARJDX010042732.1 coordinate 2,025, forward strand.
GCATCATGAAAAATTCAGCATTTTATGCAATTTAATGAACAACTATCCAACTTATCTAGCTGTAAACGGCTGGCAGGTAAAATAAAAAAAAATTAAAAAACTACATAAAACGTGCATTTTACTCCTACTCGAGTACAAGAATTATATTACCTCATTACAAAAGTGAAATCCTATATTTTAATCGAACAAAAGACGACGTATTATATAATTTCTAAATAGATTTCATGAACTGCTGTACAACAAAATATCCCCAAATACTCTATTATAAAAGAGGAATAAAAACTATTATTGGCAGCACATGCGAATGCACTTAGCCGGAGCACTTTGCAATCGGTTACACGAATATCTATGAGTCAAGGTAGTTTCAGCTCTGAAAGCTCGAGATGGGGAAATATATAAAAAATCTTAAAAAGGTAATACGAATAAAAGTGACAAATGGATTTCGATAAATTGCTTACATAAAGAAACCATTTCACGCACATATTACTCAAATAAACTAAAAATGTCACACCAACATACAAATTAAATTTAAAAATCATTTTTTACTCATTGATGTGTAATATACAGGGTGGCCAGATTTAACATAAACTTCAGAGAAATTTATTTTTTTAATAAAAAGCCTTTTAATATAAACAATTTTTAAAATGCAGCATCATAAAAAAATAATAAAATAAAGTTTATAAAAAAATTATTTTGCGTTTTGACTCTTCCCTTGGTATATAAACATACCATGCTCCAAACCGTGAGTCCAAGCTAAATTTAGTTTAAATAACTACGATCCTTCAGAAAATATAAAGCATAGTAGAGCAGATTTTATGGCAAATTTTAATACCTCATTTGTCGAGGCGACTACATTTAGAAAAAATGTGCATCTAAAAAAATCGTATTTATTTTCAAAATTACTATCATAGACTATACATTATAGTATCTGGTACTTTATAACTAAAATACATTTTGTTTTGTTTTTATCGAATAATATATTTAATTTTTTCAAACAAATTATACAGGGTGAAAAGTAAAAATAATTATAAAACAGAGATGTTAAGCAAATAAAAATTAGGTCAGAAGCAGACCTTTATTTTATTTGTGTAGAGGTTGTAAAATTGTTGGTGAAGAGTCTGCAAAACATGTACATGTACTTCCCTAATTCTCACTCATTTTAAAGGGTCCGTGTTGGAGAACTCAAGTGGAGTTTATGTTAGGGAAATGCCCAGTTCTGTAGGGTGGACCTGACTATAGAACATTTAAAAATTTGCTTCAATCCGCTCGTTGATTATCGTAAAATTTATACTACGAAACTATTGCAATATTTTTTCGTGGCAATAATTAATTGTACTTCAAAAAATGTAATTTATAATTTTAAATAATATTCTTTTATTAATTGTTTTCAAAATTCATTTTCAAAAAAAAATAAGAGGTGAGGTTCCTTTTTAAGAAATCTGTATATAAATTATGAGAACTGAGTGAGTTTTTACTTCTATTTTTTTTACTCAATCCAGGCTCCTTTCTGGAACAGAAGTAGATCTAGCAGTCATTATTAGGAGTGTAATCTAAAATATAATAATAAAATATAATTTTATTTATATTTATATATTTTTTAAAATGTTGATTTTTCTTCAAAATTACGATTATTGATAACTTGTCAAAATCATTTATATGAAATTTACAGAATATTCTTAAAATTTTTCTCCAAAATTACGATTATTGATAACTTGTCAAAATCATTTATTAATATGTAATTTACAGAATATTCTTAAAATTTATCTGGTTATCTACCAAAAAACTTTTGAATTTAATGATATTAACAGTTTAGAGTTTTCTGCATACTGGATTACTGGGTGTACTAAAGGCGGTCTCCATATCGATAAAGATACCACGTGGTGTAATGATGAAGTTAAAAAATTGTCAGAATGAAGCGAGAGATTTTTAAGAGCTGGCAGAAAACCAAGTTAGACGAAGACCACGAACAATATAAGGCTATAAAATCACTAGCAAAAGCCGCAGTGACGCAGTCACGAGCAACCGCAGTTTCTATGAAAAACTGGGGTAAGCCCCAAATGTAAAGGCCATATACAAAAGCTAAACAACGTCACAGATCAACACCTAACATACAATCCAATAAATACATTAAAAGCTAACAGGGAACGCTACTCACATCAAACGAGGCAATAAATAACAGATGGAAGGAGTACTACGAACCACTTTTAAATGAGGAATTTCCAAGCGAGGACCTTTCGCCACCACACCCAGCAGAAGGACCCCTTGGTTCTATAAGCCCAGCTGATGTTAAGTCTACACTAAAAAAGATGGACTACCATAAGGCTCTGGAACCCGAAAACTTACCAGCTGATAGATGAAAACTTTTGGACCACAATGCAATACCCTGGGTCACAAAATTTTTTAATAAGATTCTACAACAAGGCACGATCCTGCACAGCTGGCGCTCTAGCTATTTAATCCCAACTTATAAGAATAAAGGCGACGTATCACAGTGCAACAACTAGAGAGGGATAAAATTAACATTAAAATATGGGAGAGGGATATATGCGCGCGCCTAACAAAACTGACTAACATTTCTGAAAACTAATTTGGTTTTACAGCAGAAGCCATACAATCCGAATTTAAATGGAGAAGTGCCGCACCAACAAATAAAACTTTTATATGGTCTTCATTGACCTTGAAAAGGCGTTTGTTAAAGTGCCTAGAAAATTAGTATGGCAAGCTTTGCGCGCCCAGAACGTCCCGGAGTAATACATTGCCCTCGCCCATGATATGTACAAAGAGTTAGTACCCAGATCAAAAGCTCAGCAGATTGAAGCACACCATTTCGAGTCAAAATAGGCGTCCATCAGGGATCCGCCCCCTGATTTTCAATGTAATAATGGATTATATCACTGAAGAGCTACAAGGTAAAATCCCATGGTGTATGCGGTATGCAGACGGTATCGTCTTATCGCAAAAAAGCCAGCGGAACTGCAGGAAACGCTCAGCAGATGGATTAGGGAACTGGAGCGACATGAATTGCGAATCAGCCGTTCCAAGACCGAATACATGGAATGCGACTTTATGGGACAAAGGGCAGGAAGAAGATGTGGTCACCACACGACTTTCATTTACGATACCGATACCGATACTAATACTTTTAATGGAATTAAAGGATCTCTGAACCTTGTAACACGGTGGTTCGCTATAAATGGGCTATGAATAAACCCTCAAAAAGTTGCGATAGTATCCTTCATCAGAAGGAGAAATATCGATCTGATCGACAATCTTCAGTAAGAATCAAAAGAAGTAAAGGACTTGGTGGTAATATTATAATAAACAACATTGTCAAAGGGCCACGACCACTTTGGTGGTCATGGCAAGCCTTTACGGACAAACCTGGGGATTGAAACCCAGTATAGCATATTGGCTTTATGGGATGGTTGTAAACCCTGCCACACTTTTTCCGGTTGCCTGATATGGTGGCCCAAGGTAAAGCAATGTATAGCAAAACGCAAACTAGCTGGAAAACAGCGTCTACCATGCAATTAGAAAACGACCCCTATACCAGTAATGAAAGTCTACGACCTCTGGACATTGTAATTATGTGGGAGGCCAGGATGTTCTTATACAGGCATCAGAAAAATAATACACTCGGGTGGGGCCACGGCGGGCACGCTGAGCAGATAAAAGCTATTACCAGTGAGAAATTTGACATGCCTTCGAACACAATGATTCAGATTAACTTTGAAATAATCATCCCAGTAGGGGAAGCCTGCTCAAAGATACTAAAATCCCGCGCTAGATTGGTAACATGTCGCAAGCTATTTGCCATTCAACGTTGTGTTAGACGGAATAGCAGCAGACGTTACCAAAATTTTGATAGCTGCAGACACTCAGACCGTTTGAGTGCAGCCCCACTGTCTGCTCTATCAAATGATCGTGTGCACTCTAGAATGGTACTAAACTACCTAACAGCACTGTGGCGTTGGCCGACCAAAATCAATTGACGCTGATATCGGTGTCAGGTCACAAAAAATCTGACGAGATGTAAGGTGACAGGGTCCACCTACCAGTTCCTAAATGCCCAATAAAAGCCCATATACTACTAAAGCTTGAACATATGGTTAGCTTGAACATCAAAAGAGCTAATAACCTGCTCACACAATGATTTTTCTTTTGCACGGCATTAAACCCTTGAACACCTATTTATGCTTCCACGTGAAGCTATGGTACACTTGATCTTTCGGGGGTTATGAGAGGGGTAAGAAAGTAGGTTGTACTGTATAACTGTATACTTTATGTCCGCAGAGACAAACAATTCAAAAATTGCCTTCACACCCTCTGCTAAGACTTTTTCTGCAGTCTGATTCCAGTATGGTTCCTAATTCTAAGTTTTATATTAAAATGCCCTTTACCATGGTACTACATATAAGTTTTGTTCTTCATTTTATATTGTTATAACGGGGATTTCGACGTGGTGTCTGCAGTGTAGATGTGGTGGGCTGAAATTCGCTAACCGCAAATGGTAATTTATTGGTTAGAACTTTTGTTTTTTTGCAAATATTTTAAAAACTATCAAGTTTATGGAAAAAAAACATAAAAGTACAAAAGTGTTAAGAATTAAATTTCCAACAAATTTTATTTTTATTATTTTTTCAAAATTTAAAATTTTAAGAACTCATACTTGTTTGTTGCTAAGTAACATTTTTATTAAAATTATTTCCATTAAGTTGCACCAACATACTGTCATTATAATCAGCTGACAATTAATAAAATATGGTTATGTATCACTCAAAAGTGACGGATCGGAATTATTGCCAACATATATTTCAACAGGACGCTTATAAGACCGATTGTAACATACGCCGCTAAAACGTGGACAATGACCAAGAAAGATGAGGAAGATCTAAGGATCTTTTAAAGGAAAATTTTTCGAAAAATCCTTGGTCCCACACAACTAGAAGATGGAAGTTATAGAATCAAAATGAACTTTAAAATTGACAACCTAATCAAAGGTGGGGATATCGTCAAATTCGTTAAGTGCCAGCACATGATACTAATTTTAATAAAGATGATGATTTTCGGATAAATACAATTTATACCATAATCGAAAAACTTTTATTTAAAGTCAACAAAATAAAATGAGAGTATGAGAACATATTTAATATATTTAATATATGTATTAATTAATTTAAAAAATATAGATGAGAAAAAGCAAAGTGCAATATGTACACAAGTGATTTAAATGAAGATATAATTAAGGAATGTTTTCATTTCAAGCATATAAATGTAATAGTTTCTAATAATCATGAACTTTCATTAAAAACACTTATAAATTTAAATATCGAATCAACATTTCCTTATTTGACAACAGCGTACAGAATATTTTTGACAATCGCCTGTACTAATTGCTCCAGGAAACCTTAATTTTCAGTGCTCAAAAGAATAAAAAACTATCTTAGATCTAAATTATGCGAGTCAAAATTAAATAATTTAAGCATTCTTTCTATAGAATCGAATTATTTAGAAAGAATAGATCAAAATTCAATAATCAATGAATTTGCTCAAACTAAAGCGAGGAAGAAGTTTATTATTGTAGTGCAAATAAAATTGAATTTATTGACATAAAAAAAATAATATATTGCTATTTCTTTTTTATTTCTTATCCTAAAAAATTATTAGGAATTGCCATAACTATTCTTGTTATCCTTAAGCTCTGTGTATTTTAACTAAATATGAAATGTAGGTTAACGGGAACTTCATTTAACAAAATAATTTTATTTATAACCGCAATTAAATATTAAAAATCTTATTTAAGAATTTTAATGCCTATGTCCGAGGGCGCTAATTGGTTTATAGCCCAATGCGCCAAAATTGTTAAGAACGGCCCTGATCGGAGCACTTATTGCTATACACAGCTACACAACGAGTAAAGAAAGTTTAGTGGAGGTAACGCATGATATATACGTACATCTCGGGCTAACTTGAATGAAGCCCAGGCGGCCCTATATTTGTTTTCGTCATTAATTAAGTGAGTTTCCTTATGACAATTAATCGACTTTATAAAAATGTGTAAAGAAAAAAATCAGTAACATATTTACAAAAAATAACATTTTTGCGACTGGACATTTACCACTTGATTTAAACATTTTGCAGGCTTCAAAAATTAGAAGTAACAGTATATAGCAAAAAATTTAATTGAGATGTATAAAAAAAACAACTGGTTAACAGGTTGTTCTGGAAAAGATGCATTTCCGATTTCATTTAAATAAAAAAATTAAGAAATATAAAAAATGCTAAACATTTAATAAAACGTAAGTAATCTCGGAATGTTAGGTTAGGTTATGTAAGTTAGATTTTTTATTAAAAGCCCATCATTACAAATTCACAAAAGCCGCAACTGTTAGCAAATAACAGTTTAATTGTGATTGTTTACATTTGCAAATTCCTTGTAGATATATACAATGTACAATAGCTAGTAGGTATTGAAATTATATTCGCCATAAAGTTAGCCTAAAATTAAATTTTGGATCGATCATCAAATTTTGATTGTTTTTGAATGATTAATTGGAATAATAAAACAAGGCGCGTCTATATATTAATAGTGCAAGTGAAAATTTATATAGGCATGAAGGGCAGATGTCGCCACTATCATGAAACTGAATTATCGTCCTAATTCGGATAATATGGATTAGGAAGTTACATAATAGCGACACACTTAGTTACTCAATGTTCGGTTTCTTGCATACAGCTGCTGGTGGAGCTAAACTTAATTACATTTTCCACTGGCAGGGACGTGATTGCCTTTTGATATACGTAGGACCTCACTAACCAAACCCACATCGTCAACAACACTTATCACAAGTATTCAATCATATTTTTTAATATATTTTATTGAAACACTGGTAAAATAACATTGTCAGATTTTTGATTATCTAGTCTAGAGTGTTTCAATATACAGGGTGGACAAATGTCTGGAAAAGGTCAAATATTTCTAGAAAAAAATTAACTTTTCATACGCTCATTCTAAGACAGGCGATTTTTACTTATTCTTATCTTTGTTTTACTCCTATAAAATTACCGGAACTTCGCCTGCATTACCTTGGTCAAAGCTGGTGCCAATCCACCCTAGAGCGATTCTCCCAGTCCCAGGTTAAAAGGAAGACAGTGCTCACATAACCTCGGAACTCGACGGATTTACTAACAACGATCAAGGCTCAAAAACAGAACAGGAGTACAAGGAGGCAGAAACAACTTCAACGAGTGGAACAAAAAGTCACTGAAGAAGCAAGACCAAGAACTAAAAAAAACAACTGGCAGGGAACAGAATCGATGTGCACTTTAGGAAATCCACAAAAAGTGATAAGAACAAGAAGTCCTGATAATTATACAATAAAGTCAACAAAACCACAAGAGCAATGAAAGATCCAATCATGATCCATAAGAAACATAAAGATTAAATTAAAATCAATGATATAAGATATGTTTTAGAAAAAATAATAGCAATAAATATCAAAACAAACAACAACTATGTCAACAAGTCAAAACGCAGCAGAAGAGGCTGTTGGACATTGGAAAATTATGGTTTCGGTATTTCTGTACTAAAGAGTTTTTTATAGAAAGCTTGAATTGCGGCTACCATTTCTTCTTTATTGCTCGCGATTGTTCCATATTAATTTCGGAATATTTTTGATCTCAGTACCTTATTTTTTTTTTTAATATCGCGGCGTCAGCTGTTGAGGCTATTGGCCGCCATAAAAGAAAAGGCATGGTCCTTCGGACACTGCAAAAAAAATATAAAAAAAAATAAAACAATTTAGGCCACGGTGGCCTCAAATGAAATTAAATTAATAAATAAATAAATAAATAAATAAACACTAATATCACAGTGACGGTGAGGGTGAAACAGACCCTTACCGTCAAAACCAACACAAAAAAGAAAATAAAAACTTAAAACTAATATCACAGTGAAGACGGTGAGAGTGTAAAAGGCTCTCACCGCCAAGACAAGACAAACGAAGAAAATATAACTTAAAACTAATATCACAAAAAA
>JARJDX010042768.1:0-17729 GCA_030264735.1 Gymnusa sp. GC000175
GAATCTATTTTTAAGTGAATGAGTCTTTAAATTGCATCATTGCATTTTCACCCAGCATTTCCTAAATTTGTCCAATGGTATGTATTTTCTGCAAGCATTCTAATCAAGTCTCATATACTATTTATTAAGAGCTCATTCTATTCAAATAGATATCTTCGATATATTAGTATAATTTCTAGAGTGTTATTTAATACTCTCTATTAGATTAATTGTTCTTTAATATGCCATTTGTTAAAGATTTATCTGTATCATTAACGGTATATTAAATATTATTAAAAAATTGGATTGAATAGATTATTATGAAACAAGTTAAGCATGAATCTTATATAAATGTAATATATAAACCAAAATTACCTATTAGATACCTTTATTCAATAGAACTATACTTCAGCTTTGCGACATAATGAAAGGAAAATGTTATCTTTTATTCGCTTTCTGACAGGTTTAAAAATGTAAAGAATACTTCAGCTTTGCGACATATTCAAAGTAAAACGATACTCTTCATTTGCCTGCTGGCAGGTTTAAAAATGTAAAGCATTCAAAAATTTATTTAATGGATTAATTCATAGCAAAGCCATCTCAAGAAGCAACTAAATCTGGATTTGTGAAAGATAAAAGCATCGTAACTTTCATTTTACGAAACACTCAACAATTTGGTAGTGGTATTCAAGGGTATGAAAATTTTAAAGTAAATCCTGATAATATTCTAATTTGAACTAAAATCTGAAACTTAGATTTTAAAAAATTTTGGTAAATTGACTTATGCCGATTGCTCAAGTTTCAGAAACAACAATAATACATCTGAAAGTAAAACCCAATTCCAGGTCCTCGGAAATAAAGGAATATGATGGTGAAGCGGTCCACATAAACATCCGAGCCGTTCCAGAGAAAGGAAAGGCTAATAAAGAGGTAATATCATTTCTTTCATGTGTTCTAGGAATATCCAAGAATCAAATCAAAATTATTTCAGGAGAGACCAGTCATCATAAAACTGTTGAGATACAGGAGAAAATTAATATAGAAGAACTTATAAGGATAATGGAAAAGCATCGGGATTATAAATAAGAAATTTTAATTTAAGATCTGCCTTTTGTTAGGCACAAGTAACTTTGTATTTGGTCTATAAGGACCTATATGAATTATAGAATTTAGTGTATTGCTAACTAACAAGTCTCTGTCCATATTGGAAATACTAATTATTGTTCGATTTATTTATATGAATAATAGAATGCGTTTAATACCGGATCTACTTCAGATTATTGTGATTAGACTAGAGACATAGACTTATTAACCTTATCCATTCATTGGAGCACAACATCTCCAGATATTGATCTTGGCATATTAAATGTGTAGTTTTGACCTTTGAGTAGTATGTAATGATGGCTCTAATTGTATGCTAAGTACTTTTACTAGATAAATACCCCTTGAAGGAGGGTATTGGAAGCAGTGATGAAATTGTCTATGAAACACTAAAGGTTCGCCTACGAAAATTCAAGATGTAATCCATAATTAAATTATTTTCATTTTAAATAAATTTCGATGGTTGAAGTATTCACATTTTTATACTTTAGTTCACTTAGGCCTGTCTTTAATCTCCTATGGTGATTACTTTAAGATTCACATTTTAGTAAGCAGTAACAAAATTCTATTTTTTCACTCACTGAATATATTCCCTCTTTGAGATTCCCTGAATACCCAGCAGTATGGTATTATAATGTGTTTAATATAATTCGTGGAAATTCTGCGTGCATCGTGGTTCGAACCCATCGCCCTATCAAACAAGATTTCTGATAACCGGACTTTTCACTCAGATTTAGGCTTGTCCAGTATAAAATTATTGGGCCATTTGTTGGTTCTTATGGTATAATAATACATTGCTCTTAACTCTTTATTTAAGGGCTAGTTTTGGAATACTTACGTTTCAGCTCTGGGTTTTTGCTAGCTTAAAAGTTAGCTGTCTCACCTTCTGGCCCAATGGATTCTTCAATCCATCCCTATTTAACATCTTTTTAAAGATCGATTAGTATTTTGAATATTCCGGATATGGGCAAACCTTTAATATATACTTTTTATGTTGGAAATACCTGACACAAGGGCATTACAAACTATTGGGCTATTTATTGTAAACTCAACGCCTAATTATTTCTTCATATTTATTTGTATTACATCTTAATTTCCAATAGATTTCACACATTTCGTTCCTTTGAGGTTTGATATTTTCCTATCCTATATTAGCCGGCTTTTGCCTATATTTTGTTTGTTATATATCATATTCCTCTCTTAAAATCTAAGGTTATACTTGAACACAGCACTTCGTTCGCACAATTCAATTATATTTGAAATTTTGGATCGGATCGCCTACAATGCATCATATTGAATTGGGTATTACAATGTTTATAGTATTTCAAGGCACTCCCTTTAATCTGCTGATACATTCTATTTCCTTGCTTTGATGTTTACTATAATTATTTATTTAAGGGTTTATTTTAGATTCTCTTTAATTTTCTTAACTCCGGCTCTAACCTGCCACTATAGCTGTCTCGCCTGCTGGATCAATGGCTTCTTCAACCCTTTCTTCTCATAGCATTTCATTTGCAGTCGAAAGATATACTCTAGAGTGTTTATTTCGATACTTTCGATTGTATCTAAGCTTCTATGTTTCTGGTCACGCCAAGCTCTTTAATATGCTTTTTGTGATATCTTGTTACGATCCCCTCACAGGCCATCACATAGGGAATTGCCTTTGACTTACACTGATATATTTATTAAATATCATTTTAAAATTTCACAAATCCAGCAACGATTCTTCTTAGGTTAAATAATGTGGAATTGATTTATCTGATCGCATTCTTTTGGCATTTAAATATCCGAAAATATATTAAGATTGGATAATTTACAATCCATTTAAATTCAAACAAATATTTTTTTGGAGACAAAATTTTATGAATCATTCGACTCTTTGATATTTAAACTTTTACTAAAATTCAAATTTATGTTCATCATTCTTTATTTGATTCAAGGGGATCCAAATTTTATTGGTTAGATTCTTTTTTCTAGAAAATTCTAGAAAATTCTGGAAATTTTTAGATATTTAGCTTCTTGCCCTCGAAAACACATGGTAAGAAATATCAATCGCACAACAAATGACGAAGTTTCGGAAGGGGCAAGATCAAGACCGAGAGGCTCAAGGATGAGAGTCCGTGATATGCTCTTCGGATCATTGTTTTCGAATCTGCGATTCAACATTCCGCATCTGACTTCTATGAGATACAATTTCAATTTCAATAGATTAAATAATAGTGAGGCAAGTAATGGCGAAACAAGTGAAAGAGTAAATAATATTAACCAAAACGCCACGACTGCTAGAAATACAACAGAGCCCAGTGCAAACACCGGCCACATAAGAAGCACAATGCATAGCTTTGATATCTCTGCAGAACCGCAGCCTTCAGTTCAAAGAGTAGGCCATGCGCTTCTACTATTTGTACCAGTTGACTCTGATGGCCCGAATTACTCCTACAATATGGAATATTTATCAAACTTAGATGAGCCCCAGCACCTCAGAGACTTAGTTAATGCCACAATTAACAGACTCAATCAGATATTTAGTGGTGTGTCGAACAAACAGCATCTTGCACGCATAACAGAATATTTAAAGAAGAACAAGCCATTTAGATATAATTCGTCTATGGGCCCAAAGGATTGTTGTATTTGCATAGGTAATATAATAGATAAACAATATGGAAGGAAACTGGATTGTGGTCATGATTTTCATAAAAAATGTGTTGACAGATGGTTCAAAAAGGGGAACCCCTGCTGCCCAATGTGCAGAAAAAGCATTTTTGATGATGCGAAGTAAATTTGTATGTATATAAATAATTGTCTGATAAATATTTAGCGTCTCCAGTTTGTGAATTGAGAGATTTCTCCTTTTAATAAATCTATTTTATTCATTTTGTTTTAGAAAATTAAAAGGTTTAATATTGAAATCTTCAGTCTATGAAATTTATTATACTTAAACTGTATTCGCGATTTATCCTGTGTAATTTAGTATTCAGATTGTAGTTTGAGCCATTTTCTCTTCTTAAAACCCTCTTTTTAGAATATTTTTGGTCTTATTTTGATACAATACTTTTCACTTCTAAAAATCAGCGAATCCTAACGAGATTCCGCTTTAATATCAACAAATTCTTCAATTGATCTAAAACGGTACTAATATTTTGATGATATTTGTTCAAAGCTCTTTTTAAACAAATAAAAATGGAATGATTGTTTCAAGATCTAAATGAACTCATCCTACTTCTTGTTTTAATTGATACATTAAATGCCTTATCAGTATGAAGCTTTCAAATAAAACCCTAAATATCTGATTAGTCTTCCTATATGAGAACACCATCTTCCTTTAACATTAATTATTCATACTTTGTTAGATTTTTGATTCCAAATGTTGAAATGTTACATTAAATCAGAGGTCTAAATATCAATGAAAAGAGTTGCTGAGCTAGAAGAGCGATGTAAGCATTTACAATATTAGCTGTAGCGAAGAAGTTTGTTCTAAATTATAAAAGGGGAATTTTAATGATAACAATTTGGCACATACTAGCCCCTGATCACTTAATCTTCCTAATAGTTTCACTTTTCCCGTATTTGCAATTATTTTCAATATACTTTGGTTTCAATCGGAATAAATGCTCTAATTAATCAATGATGATTGGATAGGCTTACATTTGGTTATACTTCCAATTCCATACTTCTTCGGGTAAATCGAATCCAAAGTATTGAAACAATCACTCGAGAGTATATATTTCGACAACAGACGAAATGCCAAGATAAGAATGTATTGAAGAAGCTATTGATCAAGGAGGCGAGGCAGTTAACTTGTTCGATTACAGAAGAAATATTAGAGAAGAATGAATGGAAGAAGCCGTTGAGCCAGAACGCGAGAAAGCTACCCGAAATCCCTGAACAGTAAAACAAAAGTATTCAAAACCCGCCCTTAAATAAATTATATGTGCGTCTTCTGTTAAATTATTAAAATCAACTCCCACGCCGCTTTATACATTTTAAAGACAAAATATAAATTTAGTTAAAAAATCTTCCCATATTTCAGGACAATCTTTTTAAATTTTCTCTTAATAGAATTGGCTAAATTTTCATTATAATCTCCACTGTAAAGATAACAAACCAAATGATTATAGCATCAACTGTACTGTTTCATTTCACTCGTCTCTATCAATTTATTCGCATCCTTTTTAATTCTTCGTTTCAATCTCTTTAATTGAAGGTATTATACACCTAGTATTGCCGCAAATAATAGTACTCGAATGTGCAATTTGATTTGCTCATAATGCCTTTGAAATAATCAAAATAGTATTAGAACAGAGGAATGAATTTAATTATAGGGCAACAAATTTTTATTAAGCGCGATTTTGTTTTTGGTTGTTTCTCTAGACTCTGAATTTGCTTTAAGCTTCTGAGATATCTGTCTCACCCTAAGGCCAATAGCATCTCCAATCCTTTCATCGCTGTTATAGGTAAATAGCTGAAATAATTTATTTATGGGTTAGTATATATTTTTTCATTTTGTTGTTTCTTGAGTCATTTTAGATTCAGGTACTCCTTGTTCCGCCATACACAACCTCCTTACTGCCTCCGATACCTCTCCTTCGAGTAAAAACTCGTAATAAATTAAAATTAACCTAAAAATACGATTGATATTTCAAAAATGCCCTATAAAATCCACAATAATGTATCAAAGTATTAATTGCAGATTTTCATTTATTTCCTTAACTCTAGCTCCAACCTGCCACAACAGCGTCTCGCCAATGGCTCAATAGCATCTTCAATCCTTAAAAATCTAACGCCCCGTCAGTAATCGAAAGATATATTCTCGAGTGTCTTCTTCAATACTTTCGATTGGATATCAGCTTCAATGATTCTGTTCACACCAACTTCCTTAATGCCCTATAAAAATATTTACTTGATCTAATTTGCTAATACTTTAAGAATCTTGAAATTTTTGAATTGATAGCAGAGAACTAATGTATAAAGATATTTTAAGAGGTGAAATCTAAAGGTTTAAAGAAATGAGCATGATTCCAAAAATCTACATTCAAGGCCAAACCCCTGTGATTTAAATTGCACAAAATCTTCTCGATTTGAAGCAAAAGGCATTCCAGAGATATATTTAAGATGAGTCTGAAAATCGATTTAAGATATAATCTGATCAAAGATTATGAATTGTAAGTCTTAAAAGCATTGAAGAGTCTGAAAATTCATGAGAAACTGATCGAAAGATTCCTTTCAACGCAAATATAAATTATTTCTGTTATTTATCACAGCAGAAACTTTAAAAACTTAATTTAATCGTCTACAAATTTTCAATTTATCCCGGCTCAAAATCCATCAAAAATTAGTTCAGCATCTAAAATATTTTCAAATGCTAAGATTGCATTAAATAGTCGATAAACTTTTAAAGAATTTTCAAACACTTTCTTAAAATTTCTCCAAAAAGTTGTAATTTCAAAACTAAGAAGTGTTTCTCGAACAGCAGAGGAATATCAGTAATACCCGTTCATTTCCTCCATTTTTAACGCATACAAAAGAGTCGGGAAAATTCCGCTTTGTAGAAATATTTTATAATCAAAAAAATGACCCATGTTTGGAATTCTGGCATTGCTATACGCAGCTATCTTTTCTTTAAATGGGATCATAATTTTGGATGATAAAAGATTTCTACATAGAATAAGATTGCCTTTATCTGCTGAAAATAGATCCTTCCTCGGCCCAAACAGACAAAAAATTGTTGATATCATCAATACAACAAGAACCCTATTTGAAATACCTTTAATAATCTTAAATATTCTATGTATAATATTTGAAATATTATTTGGATAGTTAATAAATTGTTATCTCAAAAAAAACAAATTTAATTAAAGTTTTTGAAGTTCTGCCTGATTACTCAACACCCTGCCGACCAAATACAACCCCGGGGACCTCCTAGGCAAAAGTCATACGAGCATTGGTTTTTTAGATTGATATCTATAAGCATTTTTATCTAAACTACTTTACTGAAATCTCAATTTAACTCATTTAAATATGAGACGCATAGTTTCTTCAAAAAGCACTATTATATACTTGCATTATTTGCAATATTGAAGAAAAAATGATTTATTCAGCTATTGTAACAGACCAAAGTTAGAAAATCTAAGACCTCAATAAACCCTGGGCTGCCATCCCAACCATACTCTTAATGAGCGTTGGTGACTGAAGAATAAAGGGATATTTGTGAATCTAAAGAATAGATAGTCCGAAAACAAAACACACATAAAACCTGAGAAATGCAGCACTCGTATACTATCGAGCTCTGGTAACTAGAAGTGCTTGTGATAGGCGTTTCGAATGCTATAAAAATTTTTAATAAATATCCTTTAATGGCAAATGCTTTTCCTTAGAATAGGTATGCCGAAGTTGTTTAGTTGGAATATTCATCTTGTTATGATCCTGTGTAAACCTTAAATAAAATCTTGCAAAGAGGCTCTATTCATATAAGATATGGCTGTTGTCTAGGCCGGATTTGTCTGATTTATTTAAAAAATATAATTTACAACCTGCATAAATGAGCTCAGCCTTTTATACAAATGTAAAACTAAAATAATTCCTTACGTAATGACTTGAGATGGTGTGGTGGCAATTTACTATAAGAGACATATAACAGAATTAGGAATACCAACAAATGCTGAAGCATGCCTTCAATCACGGATACTGAAGAAAAGAGTATCATTCGATCGAATACGAAATCTCGTTGAAGAAGATGAACTCGGAGGAGAGGTATCGGAGGCTGTGCATGGCAAAGCAAGGAGTACCTGAATCTAAAATGACTCAAGAAACAACAAAATTAAAAAATTTGATAAACGCATAAATATATTATTTGAGTTACAACCTGAATAAATAAATAACTGTGGACGATTTTAAAATTAAAGCTGCGGTTGTGAATATGTTGGCACTGAGTTCGAAACGGCGCCGGGTTCGATTCCTGTTGGAAGTGAAATTCAAAAAAAATAGATCAATCACCCGATCACTGTTGGTGCTGCGCATTCATGCCGCTCTTAAGATGGAATTCCTCAGTAAGTGAAATCAATAGAATTTCGTCACTCTCACCGAGACAATGCTCTAAAAGATCGCAGTAGAAAGTAGCCAGCAGACCTCGGCGGAATAATGTGTAGCCAGAAATCTCCTGTAGGATATTCAACGAAGGCGTCCTGCCACCCAGTAGGCTATGCTAGAATTTACGTGCAGAGAGAGATGGCTCTGGAGAGCTTGATGGATGTACTCAGTTTATGCCCCAAGTATATGTGCAAGATTCCAAAGGTCCGGAGTAAATCCTTGTAGCGAGTTCCATGAGCTAGATATACAGTCTTCCCATTACCGGTGTTAACTCCACTGGGTGGCTACTTATGGGAAGTCTCTAAAGCTCATGATGGAAATATAGTTTGATTTGGAAGGTGGTAAGAATTAAGAGCGCATAGGTAAGATAAGGCTAAGTTCAGGGACTAGATGAATTGAGAAGATATCTTTGAGAATGTGGAGTTGGATGATAGAAATGATTATCC
Source organism: Gymnusa sp. GC000175 (assembly GCA_030264735.1). Taxonomy (NCBI): domain Eukaryota; kingdom Metazoa; phylum Arthropoda; class Insecta; order Coleoptera; family Staphylinidae; genus Gymnusa; species Gymnusa sp. GC000175. The sequence goes on from JARJDX010042768.1 coordinate 8,613, forward strand.
TTAAAACTATTTCAAGCCGTCTCATATCTATATAAATAAATTATTTATCCCTGCAGGATTCCAATATACTTCCGTGAATTTTTTTAATTTTGCTAATTTCCTTTAATCTAATAATGTAATCAAAGGATGCTTGCTTGTGCTTCAAAAATGTAGCATTTACATATGTCTCATTAACATGATAATGTCCAATTCACTTTTTAATGATTCATCTATATTTAGAACCTTCTAAAGGGTTTCCATAATTAAGAATCGATAAAGGGAAATGTTCTGATTTCAGAAGAGAATCAAGTTTAAAATTCCAAATCACCTTTCAATACTTTAAAATTTAGGATTTTAGTTTTTTGCATTTATCGATTTATTTGGTTACATATGAATTGATCAAAGTTTTCAATCGCTTTCATTCTTTATGTTAATTATTATTCACCTTAGACCCCAATGATAAATATGCTCAAAGCTTTGTTTAATATAATAAAATTTTAAAATTTCGATATTCAGGAATGGAAATACAATCGAAAAACTTTGCAAGAATGATAAAATTTTAGAATCCCCATGAACGCAAGGTCTACCAAGGAATCGTTCATGGAGAGAATCCGAAAAGTATATTCAGATTCAGCTGCATTGAATATGTACAAAGAAAATGACTTTTATTGCTTGAAATTCGGTGATTTTGAAATCAAATTCTTTAATAAATCTATTACTTCTCAAGAGATAGCTGAAGAATATCTCTTTTCAAAAGGATGTATTGTTTTAGATTCACTGGTATCAAAAGCAACTGAGGGATCGGCACAGTCTGCTAAGGAGAAAGAAGAATATAATAGAATAGTAGATGAAAATAGAAAGAGAAATATGGAATTTTCTAAAGAGGTTAGAATTAAAGCCCATAACATATTATTCCCTAGTTCAAAAGAAGGAAAACCAAAAAGTCAGATCAAATATATTAAAGAAAATGCAGGGCTTGCTATTCCAGATATTCTAAAAACAAACGAAAATTCAGACAGTTCATTTAATTCATTTCTGTTCAAAGATAATTTCACATTTGATAAAAATCCTCCTATTAAAAGTGAAATTGATGATAGAAGAAACTCTTACATGGATAATATTGCTTTAAATTCACCCAATTTCCACTCAATTATTAATGAAGTGAATAAAAAATCAATTAAAAGACCGTTACCTGATTCTGCGCCGGAAAACTTGAATGATTTCTTGCTCTGTGATTCAGTTACCATTAAATCTATCAAGGCAAACGCTGGAACTAACAAGCCTCATAGAAAAGAATCTTCGGAATCTAGAATAAATTCACAATCTCCTCAAAAATTGAAAATTGAAAGGGTTGAGGCTCCAGATATTAAAGATTTCATGGTAGCTTACGATTCAATATCAAAGGATCAATTTAGATTTATAAATATAGTTAAACACTTTTGTTTCTTTTACAAGGTTACATGCCCAGAGTATGAAATTGTTCGAGAAAATGATGTTTTTAGATGCACAGCTCTTTTTTGTAATCTCAAATTCGTCTCTTCATATGAATACGACAAGGCAGTTGCAAAGAATGATGCTTCAAAAAAAATTACAGAGTTCATCATGTCTTCATGGGAGAAGGTTTTTGAATTGGATCGAATTGAAAGGAATAAATTCTGCTTCAAATCCTAATTCTAAGAAGAAAATTCATTAATAATTGCTTGGTTAGATATTTAACTTCACAGCACTGGTATAAAGGCCATCACTTATCGGAGAGTTGCTTGGATTCATACAACAACTTTGTGGAACGACTGAACAATTATGAGTTGTATACCTCGTAGACCCAAAATCCAGTTCTACAAAGATATTTACACCTGCCGAACTTGAAGTGTTGTATTTATCATATCATCTGGATAGACCTACGAAATAGTGTCTGAGTCATGCAGTCTACGTGGATGAAAGATAAGTTGTCATGAGTTAGGTTTCTTATCATATTCGTTTTCTAGAGACGCCCGATAGTTAAATTATCTGGAACCCGTTCTTTTAAATGCTCCACGACAGATGAGTAACATCTATTCAATCAGCTTTTAACCCTCGGCTATACATGAATTAATAAATTTCGTCTTATCAAAACCTGCTACTCTTTCATTCTTCAAACAAAAGTAAATTTTGTTTAAAGTGTCCCTGATAAATAGGAGTTGTTTAGGCTAGTTCTGTGAGGAGAACGCAATTATTGTTTCCAAATTGCTACAACTGTACAGGGATGGAGAAGCTTGCTCCCTGAGAAGATCACCAGAGATATTCTATATTTCACCAAGAGTTGCTTTTCATCAAAACAGATAAACCGATCTTCATCAAAAAACATTTATTTGCTACTCTATCTAGGATCTCTCAACTTCTGAACCTGCACATTAAATTATTTCTATAAATATTATTTAACCGAAAATATCTATGAATCATTTACTTTGGATTTGATATTTACCGATTTAAATAGGCAGATAAGAATAATTTCTAGATTTGTGTGCAAACAATTCAATAATTAATTATGGTATCTTCGATTCAAGTAGAACAAAAAGTCATGTTTGAGGGAGAATATTTACCCTTATTGGAGATAAATACGAAAAATTGAAAATGTCTCAAACAATGTATTGGTACCCTACAAGAAATCAAACTAAAATAAAATGAAATGAAAACCCACAACCCTATATAGAAAAAAATTGATACAGGATATAATCAAAGAAAATCCACCGCAATTTATATATTATTATAATACGAAGATTATTCGAAGAAATTAAGAAGACCCCCAAATCAAGAAGCAGTGCAAAACGAGATTGCTGAAATAATAGTTGATACCAGGATGGAAACAAATTAAAAAATGCAGCATATTCGTCCAGACATATTTATTTATGGTAAAATGAGAAGTGGAATCATTCTAATTGAAGTGGAAATTGCAAATCAAGATTTACTGCATTCATAGTATCAGATAAAGCGAGAATATATGGGTTACTTGCGAATTAACCACCACAAATATTTAAATGCAAAACATAAATTGTTCCTTATGTAATGGCGGTCTGGGCTGTAATTGTAATGGTTATCAAACGAAGCATGTTAAAGAATTTGCTCTTGATAAAAACATAGAAGCATTGAAGTAGACACTCAAGAGAATAGTTTATGATTACAGAAGCCATGCAAGAGATGATAGGATCGAAGGTGCAGTTGAACCAATAGGCAAGGCAAGCTATCGTTTAAGCTTAAAACCAAACAGAGTTAAGAGAAAAAAACAAAACCCCTTAACAAAATTCTTCCTCTTATTTCTATTGTTTTAAATGGATCAAAGAACTGGTGGGATTTAGGTTAAAAATATCAATTCCTTCAAAACATTGAAATAATTTGTTTATGCATTGATATATAAACTTTTTCATTTTGTTGTTTCTTGAGTCATTTTAGATTCAGGTACTCCTTGCTCTGCCATACACAACCTCCTTACTGCCTCCGATACCTCTTCTTCAACGAGATTTCGTCTTCGGTCGAATGATACGCTTTCAAAAGTTTTCTTAAGTATTCGTGATTGGATGTACGCTTCAACATTTGCTCGCATTCCTAATTCTCTTATATGTCTCTTGTGGTAAATTGTCACCACACCATCCCAAGTCATTACGTAAGGAATTATTCCTTCGAAATAAATTAAATATTTATATCTAAAATATTATTTGAGGAGAGGCATAGGAAGCAGTGAAGAGATTGAGTATGGGACAGCAAAGATTATCTGATTCCAGAAGAAGGAACTAACTGAAAATTCTACAGTAACAAATAAATAAAATATTTATAAATCTAAATTTTTATTGAATATTTATCTGTTTTAAAAAACTTTTTAAAAATTTATTGAATGGGTATAAACAGTAAAGATAAACGCGATGTCTACTATTATAAAGCTAAGGCTATGGGATTTAGAGCCAGAAGTGCATTCAAATTGCTAGATATAGAGGAATCATTTAATATTTTTAAAAATTCAAAAAATATTGTTGATCTTTGTGCGGCTCCTGGCTCCTGGTCTCAAGTGTTGAGTACTTTAAAGGATTCTAAAATAATAGCTATTGATGTACAAGACATGATACCAATAGACAATGTAATTATTTTAAAGGAAGATATTACTTCACAATCTTGCTTGAATAAAATCAAAGAAATTTTTAATGGAGAAAGTGCAGATCTTATAGTTTGCGATGGAGCCCCGGATGTGACAGGATTTCATGATCTAGATGAATATCTTCAATCCGATTTGCTAAAATCTGCTTTAGAGATTTGTTTGAATATTGGAAAACCGGGCTCTACTTTTGTTGGTAAATGCTTCCGAGGAGAATATACCGGATATCTGGTAAAGCATTTTATGAATTTTTTTGAAAGTGTTGAAGTTGTTAAGCCAAAATCAAGCAGGGGAGCTTCTGTAGAGTGTTTTTTGCTTTGTAAAAATCTTATTCATTCTCGTTTAGATCCTCGAAAAATAAATGTTGATGGTAATCAACATAAGTTCTGTGTATTAGAATGTGGAACAGGAGAAGATCCAGATTTTTATTTTGAAAGTGCCAATATGCTTTTAACTCCGAATGCCAAACCAATTAATCCTCCTTATCAGGCATCAATAAATATCAGAAGAATGCAGTCAGGAAACTGAAATTTACAGCCTGAATTATAAAACAGGCTATTGATTTTCCGCATTTCAAAAAAATTACTTAAGTTAAAATTTAATCTTTTTATGATTTTAGTGGAATAGGAAGGAAGTGAATTTAAAGTATTAAAGAAGGCCTTAGAGGATATGAGGAATTAGGTGCTGATTTAAATCCCCATTTAAAGGAAGAGATTATATCTCATAAAAATAAAATATCATTTTAATTCTCCTGCCTATTTATTTGCCCAAGCTATTTTAATTCGATCGCATTTTTCAAATTTCTCTTAGATTAAATCAACACTTCTATTTTCTATTTAATTTAAGCTGGTAATACTTAATTGAGGGTTTCTGTAGAATTTTCAAATTGTTCCTTCCTGAATTTTCGAAGGATGTAATTTACCGTTCCATTCTCAATCTCTTCACTGCTACGAATACCCCATCTTCAAGGTCATCTTCTTCAACGAGATTCCGTTTCGATCGAAAGATAAACTTTCAAGAGTCTTCTTCAATATTTACGGTCTGGTAAGTTTCAAAATTATTAATTTAAGATATTTTATAATTTTCTTTTGACGAAACTGTCAAAATTGTACATCTTTTCATGTCTTACAAATATGGCTATGAAAATACTAAAAGACTAGGTGCAGTTTCTGTCCAAGAACTAATAAAAAATGAAGAGGCAAAGATATGAAGAAATGCAAAACCGTAAGCCTGAAATATTTATTCATGGCAAACGAGGAAAGAAATTATTATAATCAAAGTTACTAAAAAATCAATTTAAGTGTTTTAATTGTTTGAGGTTTTCTCTTCGCTTTGATTTGATTTTAGGCTTTCAAGTTGGCCGGGTCAATGCCAGTTTCAATCCTTACATCTCTCTAATCGAAGTTGGAAATGCTAATCAAATTAGAAAATGTAAATACGAAAATATAATTTATATGCTAATAGAACTGATCCTTTATATAAGGTAAAACAATGATACTATCATATGAACTGGGGCGGGAGTTAATTGTAAAAATATATCACAAAAGACATATAAAAGAATATGGTTTAGTATTGTAGCGTACATTCAAAATGGAATAATTAAGATGATGTAATCATTCAATAGAAGATAAAATATCATTGAAGAATGGCCATGGCAATGTAATAATGAGGACATTATGCAAGGGAAATCTAGGAGGTTCTGAATAGTCTAATCTTCAAGAAACCATTCCAAGAAAACAATTTACTTTGAATCTTAAATAAATAATTACGCGCTTCAAATATAAGCCAACCCCAAACTAATAACTTTTAAATCTTAGAAACATAACTTTATTGCATTGAAGATTAAGAAAATTTTGTAATTTTGGACTTGATCGAGAAAGCAAAATTTTAATAAAATTTTTATTAATCCCAAATGGAAAAAAGTTCTGTTGAAGATCTTGGAAATGCAACCAAAGATGAACTAACATTTACTGATGAAGTTAAAGGGTATGATTTCGAGGGCGAAACTACAATAGACGATATTATAAAAGGATATGAAAAGTCTGGAATCCAAGCGACTAATCTTTATAAAGCTATTCAAGAAGTCAAGCGTATGAGAAATGCCAATGCCAAAATCTTCATGGGATGCACTTCAAATGTAATGAGCTGTGGAATGAGAGAGTCTTTAAAGTTCCTTGCTAAATATAGTCACTTCCAAGTAATGGTGATTACAGGTGGTGGTATTGAAGAAGATATCATAAAATGCTTCAAACCAACATATATTGGCGCTTTTGATTTGGATGGAGCTGAATTGAGGGATAATGGATGGAATAGAATTGGAAATCTCGTTATTCACAATAATAACTACAGCTATTTGGAAGATTGGTTTACAGCGATCCTTGATGAATTGGTTTCAGGCAAGGCAGAGGATTTCCAAAGATCTACTCCTTACACAGAAGAAAGCCCATTAATTTTAACCCCATCCAAGCTCATAAGACATCTTGGAAAGAAAATAAACAACGAAGAAAGTGTTTTATATTGGTGCTACAAAAACAACATTTCAGTATATTCACCTGCTATTACAGACGGATCTATTGGGGACCTATTTACATTTTACAATAAAAGAACAGCAATAAAGTTAGATATCATTGAAGATGTTTTCAACATGAATACAGAATGCTTAGGAGGGCACGAAAATGGAGCCATTATACTTGGAGGTGGACTAATTAAGCATCACATTTTGAATGGTAATCTCTTTAATAATGGTTTAGATTATTGCGTAATAGTAAATACCGCAATAGAGTATGATGCATCTGATGCAGGGGCTTCTCTAGGAGAGGCGTTCAGCTGGGGAAAAGTTAAGGCGAGTAATACCTGTGTTAAAGTTTATGGAGAATACTCAATTATTTTCCCTTTGATTGTTTATGGGGGATTCAAGTCGAAGAAATAAAATATTAAATTTCTGTTATTTATACAAAATTTATTTAATCATTTATATTCTAGAAAGAAATAGTCATCCAGGGTTGATTTAATCATTTTATTGTAGAAAGATATAGTTATATTAGAGTATTTATTAATTAACTTCGCAATATATAGTGTAGTTTAACAACATTAAATGCTGTAGAAGGATATGGCCATATATGGGTATTGATATTTTCGCAGATATAATATTGTTGTCAGCATAAAACAAGACATTTTTAATAGTTGCTGTAAACTTTGTAACATTTATAATCACCTTTCTATCATTGATTCGAAATATACCGAATTCTTAGTTTGTACATTGAGAAATAATGAGAGAATTCTTGATCGAGAAATCCAATATTAACCTGGTACTTTAAACAAGGCACAAAATAGTTCACATAACTCCGCATTCATAATTAACATACTTTCTATAAAGCAATTTAAAGTCATTTTTTTTAAATTTGTGAAGTATCAATTGATAAATCATCTCGGCATCTTTATAGCTGATATATTTCTCCGATTCCATCAGATATTTTATAAAATTTGTTTTTATAAAACTCCTAAATGAAGAGCTCAGTTCCATGGCTGTTTGAAATGCTTTTTTATACACCTTTATCTTTCTCAATTCCTCTAAATTTTCACCTTCGAATATCGATGAGAGAACTTTTGATTTAAGATCGATGGGGTCAACGGATTTCATTTCTTTATAGTCCAAAAGAACGTATGGGAGTGCTGATATTTCTTGACTAATATCAATAAGGTACTGAGAAGGTGGCTCAAAATAGTCTAAATAACTTTCGGGCTGAGAAACACAAACAAAATCATCATTGTTTTGGCGTAAGGTTGGCTCTAATATTTCACAGAAGTCAGAACTGGAAAAGTCCAAAAAATTTTCTGGTTTTTCTTTTTTATTCATTTTCTTCTTTAAAAATGTCTCCTTTCCCATAAACAACTGTGCGTTACCTTCTTTCAAATTGCCTCTCGGCTTGTTAATATAAGCAGTTTTTTGACTTACTCTTCTAGATCGATTTTTCAAATGTTTTTTTTCAATCTCAATCGCAAAATTCGGAATACTTTTCAAAAAGTCATTAAATTCTTTAGTCTTTTTGGAATTGTCGTTAATTACTTCATCATTTTCATTGAAAGAAACGTTTATATTTTCAGGATAGGATTCTTCTTTTTTTAAAATAGTTTGGTCATTGAAAATGCGCACTTTGGAAATATTTTCATTTTCAATAGATTGAAATTTAATTCCGTTATTTGGAGCAAATGATATTTTTGGGATGCATTCATCTTCAATATTACTACTTCTTAATTGATCCTGGTCTTGCTTATTGGTGGATTTTTTAGGATCAAATTTTATTGGCTTTGAAAATCCAAAACTTAGATCCGACTTTTTAGAGTTTAAATATATTTTAGATTCATTTTTGAAAATATTATTCAGCTTCTGTTCTTGATCTTCTATTACAGATGCGGTTGATAAATGCTCTGTTAAATTTGAATGCTGAGAAATTGGTTTAATTTCAAAAGAAGCTTCTTGCTTTTGAATTTCATGTGAATTTTTCGAATTCGCAGCAATACCATCCAAACTTTCGCCTCTCGAGATTCTGTCGACTATCTCGCTTTTTATTTCTTTTAACTGGGTTTTTTCGTTTAAAACTGCGTATTTGAGAATCTCAATTTTGAACGAGTTTTGTCTTTCTGGAGATTTCCCATCCCACAACTTTTTCAAAATTCCTTTTGGTATATTTCCCTGATACTTGGCATATCTATTTTGGTTCATAACAAAATTATAGAAATTCTTTTTCGTTATCTCAGTTTGGTCTTTCCACATTAATAACCCCTCCTTTAAAAAATTGTATTCATCGAATTGGCATTTTAAAAACTCCCGTTTTTATAAATGTTAAAGATAAAAAATAGCTCAAGGCGAATGAGTTGTTATCTCAAATAAAGCTTCATATAAATTTATTTAAATGTAGATTTTTTGCTATTAATTAAGGATTTATCCAACCAAGATAGCTGTCTGAATAGCCCCTTCAATAATCTCTTCTTGAATACTGTACCAGTGATAAAATGAT
>JARJDX010042771.1:0-17137 GCA_030264735.1 Gymnusa sp. GC000175
TTCAGATGAGTTGTTTTTAATCAGATGTCACTTAATGTGCTAATTTTATGAAAGTGAAATGTTACAAAAACAAAAGATAAACTACAATTACGCATTTTTGCATTGAATTAAATCGTATGTACCTATTTATTATTTTATTTTGGAATTTATTATCATTTTTTCTTAAAAGTTGATAATGTTTGGTTATATGTAATTTATGGCTACGTCCAAAAGTTTATAAAATAAAATTATTGTAAGGAAAATATGCATTATTTAATTTTCTGTGAAGTTCGCATAATTGGGGCAGCCGCTTAATTGGGCCAAAATGTCCATTCCCGATGTGTCCCAATTAAGCGGAATCGACTGTATTGGGTTTAATTACCCATAATTTTGTCCCACACAACACCAAAGAGTGAATGTAACACCGTACAAATTTACATCTCGCTTCCAGGTTTAATCTTTGACAGCAAAGAGGGTTCCCAACTTTAAAAATACGGCCCTGGACATTTTAAATATAACTTATTTCTTAGTCTGGGTCTAAGTCCTCCGTTATCTAGCATCCTAGATACTTGTTCAACTGTTTTTCGATTTACGTTATAATTTACTCGCAAATCTGGTGTTCTACTAATGACCATGACCTCAGTTTTGGTTACATTAATTTTTAGACCAAGTGGGTCCCCTATTTTAGTCAGTTTGTTTATTACTTTTTGCAGAGCTTCGAGGCTTTCAGAAATAATAGCTGTATCATCAGCATAGCAAAGATTGTCAATCACTTTACCATTAAACCTTATGTTTCGTTCTGAAGTGCCTTTTTTAATATGTGCAGATTAACTAATAATAATAAGATAAGATATTAAATTCATTTTGTAAATGCAATTAATACTCTAGTACAGTGGTCTCAAACTTCAATTGCCTGCAGGCCGGATGCACAATCTGAAAGCAACTGACGGGCCGAAAATAAAATATCACAGAAAAATAATAAATATACATATGTAAAATAAGAATAATACATTTTTTTTAATTTTAATAAAACTACAGACTCTGTATTTAGAAGAAATAGTTTAAATATATCCGCGGATCGGATGAAATAGCTCTGTGGACAAGACTTGGCCCGCGGGCCGCCAGTTTGAGACAACTGCTCAAGCAGATATTGGTTTTGAAACGCGATGTTTAAATTGTTGCAAGATGTCAAGTCCATGAGTACATCGTTCTCGGGTATTAAGCTAGGTATTTTTTGTTTCACATTCACCACTCATTAAATGTCATGAAATACCTCTTCTTAAATTATCGAAAAAAAATGTTTGTTTCAACATTTTTTTTTCTTTTTTTTAAATCTTCGATATATGTCTTAATGTTTGCGATAAAACCTGCAGTTGCTCTTTTATTAAATAGTTTATTTTTAAAAATGTCAGCCCAATACTCAAGTTTATGTACCCACTCGTTATCATTTAACTCCATCATCCATGATATGTTATGGTTTATGAAAAATGCTGTTACCTGTTCATACGCAATTCCATCACACGTGTTAACACTTTTTCTCGATACAGGCTCCTTACTTCAGCAGTAGGGTGGACTTATAAACGGCCTGCTTTTAGGAGATCGAGACTTTAGGTATTTTTGTATTTTGGTAGCATCACTAAATTCTATAATAATATTTTTTCGGATCCTGTTTATGCAGAACGTAATGGCTGCTGCAACATGTTTTTAATTTTAGCAATGACTGTGACTATTATTTCTTTTACAACATCAGTACATATATTTGTGCCGTTTTCCCCGGGATTTCATAAAAAAATTCATCCAAGAGTATAAATATTTTACTTCCTGTTGTATTGCTTGGTAGTGGTCTGCAAAATAAAGCTGATCTGCATATCATTGTACGGTAACATAATGGACCAATATCGTTTATTCCGCTAAGCCCACCACCTCAGTAGATTCATCCATTTCTAGAGCGGTACACCTGTCGCGAATGTTATGTATTACTTTTTAAGATTAGGCATATCACTGATTTGTTTAGGTTAGGTTAGGTTTAAGGGGCAGCTTACATAGGTCTCACTGATTTGTTTAGCAATAGTGTTATTTTAATTGGAGACTAAGTTGAAGGCTTCTTTATAAAGCTGGTATTGATTAAGCAAGGCTTTATTAGTCTTTGCAATGGTATGAGCTTTACCAGCTTGTGCTACAAAGCAACTTGTTTAGTGGTAAGCTTTCATTATTATTTCATTATGGGTTTAGGCAAGTGTTATCAAAGTTAAAAAAAACACACGTTTTATCCTTTATCTAGGAATGGTTTTTCTCGAAATGACGCCTCAGTTTATTCATCATCATCATTGTCAGCCGTTTTTTTCCCATCATTTTTTTCTAGGTCGTCCAATGCTTCGTATGGCGCATTTTCTGGACCTCTTTACTGTGACTTTCTTGGTCCACCAATCGTTTGTGGTTCTAGTTAAGAGGCCACCCCACTGCCACTATATCTTATCATTTAGTTCTCCACATCTCTTATTTTTTTCTTCAATCTGATCTGTTCATTTAGCTACTTGTCAGTCAATGTTGTGTCCAACATCGACCTTTTCATCGCTTTCTATTTGCTCCTCTTTTTTTATATTGCGTTTAGTTTCTGCGCCATAAATTAGGGTCTAGTATTGTATAAAAGTATATTTAAACAATCATTCATGCGATGCCGATTAAAAAATGGTGGTGTGCCAATTTTTACAAAAGCATTACTTTATTTTAATAATTGGTAGCTAATTGGATTGGCAGTGTGTCTCTGCAATTTCATTTTGCTAAAATGTATGTTAGCAATATTTCCGCTAGTAACATCTGTAACTTTTGAGTGCTATACACTGGCCAAAATTAAGTAGCCTACCATGGATATCTTTCTTATTTTATTATTCAGGATAGAGACTTGGTTAAATGTTGTAGATTGCTAAGAAATGTACAAAATTTGAAACAGAAATTATTTAAAAACACTGAAAATCTAAAAAGTCAAATTTCTCCGTAATTGTAAAAGATACACAAAAAGTTTCATATGAAATTTACTTAATACAATGATAAAAACTTAAAGCTGCCGTCAAAATTAAATTAATAATAATATTAGTATGTTTGTGCTTCTTGATAAGAATAATTTTAATAAAAATCTTGCTTAGCAACAACAAAGATAAATTCTTAATATGTTAAATTAAGAAAAATGATTAGATTAAAATTTGTTGCAAATTTAATTCTAAACACGTTTGTGCTTCTATAAATTTATCATAAACTTAATAGTTTCTATTAATATTAGCAAAAAATCAAAAAAACTAACCATTTAACCACCATTTCCGATTGGTGAATATCAGCCAAAACTTACTGGAATTTTTCAATTTTTGTTAAAAGCCTGAATATGAATTTCTATGTCGATCATTTAAGCCGTCTGGGGTGTAGAGAGGACACAGACCGCCAGACAGACACCACTTCGAAAACTACTTTTCTGAATGAGTCGATAACAGATAAAGTCGCAAAAATCTCGTTTTCGAAATTTTTCGCGAATACTGTAGTTTCTTTTACTGAAAGTAAATAAGTTATAATAATGTATTAACAATGAATTTAAAATTTTACATCTTACCATAAATTGTAATTTGCAAAAATTATTATATTTTATATAAAGTTTTATATTTAACAAAATTGTTTTTAATAACTATTTATTTAAATGTAAAAATTTGAGTAAGCAATAAATTTTAATAAAGTGTATTTAAAATAATTTAATTTTTATATTCTATTATTTTTTTGGCTTATTAAAATATTATAAATAATTTTACAATACATAATTTCCTAATGTAAACAACTCGTATGTTGTGCAAAATAAACATACTAAAATGTTGACACATTTAGTTTATTTTCAAAATAATATTCCAAAAGAATGTTCTATATAGATTTTTTACAATAAAAATATTTTTCCAGGTTTGGAAGTAATAATACTGCTGCATGTAAATATAGAGCTGCACTACCTGCAATTTTTAATTTTGCATAATTTTGACATTCAAACCCCACATGCTATTTTATTAGAGTTTAATGTTTTCGATTGGTTTGCTTTGTAAATTTTGCATGTTATGTGTAACAGTTGTAACTATATGTAAATGACAGTTGTAAAGTTTTTTAATAGACTATTCCATCAAAGGTTTGAAAGTTTTGAGGATATAGTTTACATAAACAATATAGCAAATGAAGGGTTGCTTGGATATTCATGTACAAGTGGAGCAATGGCCGAGATCCGACACTTGACTCTATATGTCTGGAGCATCTTTATATCCTGACCGGGTGTAGGGTTGAGTGCACTTTATACTACGCCTAGGGATGTGGAGAATCATCTGGACTTTTGATATTGAGACGTCACTATTTTCCATCTTATCAACATATATTATCATAACAAACAACTTTACTTGTTGAATAGGTTTAATTTTAAAATGTTCAAAGTATTATTTACACTTACAAACCCGAAGCGTTCGTTAGTTTATGTTAAATTAACAAAATGTTTGGGTTTAATATAAAAGGACAATTTGTTATTTAACCTTAACCAGTTCTATATGTAGATTAGACTAAAGTAAAGAGTTAAAAATAAATCAACGGTAATTTATTGAAGTCAAATTTTTCTACAAGATTAATTGCGGCAGAGAAATCCAGAAAGCTCTGGGCTGTTGACACGAAAATAAAAAGAACGGATGAAGTAGTGCCTGCCCTGTTACATCACAAATCAATGATGTTCGCAGCATAATGGCCAAGTAATCGCGCGCAGATTTGTTTGGAGCAGTCAAACATTTCTGACACCTACAAATCTCTTTCTTTTAATAAAATAGGCGACTTCTTTAGTTAGGCATAAATCGCACTGCCATAAGCATCACAAAAATTTCACGGATTAGCTTTTCATTTAAGGTTTTTGAAAAGTACCATAATTCAACGAGTGCAACGTTTAAGAAACCGCGATATTTTTCCTCTGGTTGAAAGCGCAGTTTGTTTGGAATACATAATTAAAATGGAGCTCGTAAAGCTCTCCGATCCCGCTAACCACGTACGTTAAAATTTGCAGGAGATAATTCCGCTAATTCTAAATTAAATAAAAAATGTACACCACAACGCGCACAGTTATGGAGATAAATGTAACAGAAATTACTATGCAAAATTCTTTTAAAGAAATATTTCCTGACCATAATCATTGTACGACACTTGATTAATTGTTTATGTAAATCATTGAGTATACCTGTTGTTCTGGAAATACATTCGTCTTTGGGTTGTATAGTTTAATGCACCTATTAATCCTTAGGGGTAAACAGTGTTATTATCATGTCGTTATTATCTATATCGATTAGAACATTAGGCCAATAGTCCTTTCCAGTTGCGGTCTGAGGTATCCTATATTCTACTGTTGTGGTTGCTGACGAATTCTCGGCATTAATGATTAAACATCTGCGATTGACAAATTAATTTGCATTGTCAAACATAATACAAACTTTATTGATTATTAAGTTTAAAAATGGAGGTGTGGTCACCACACCACTTTTATTTACGAATTTAAAACACATCCAATTAGATTGGTAGTATGTTGTAAAATGTATGTTGGAAATAACTCCGACAATGACATCCGTTACTTATAAATGATATATAACCTATTTTATTATTTGTCAGCTGATTATAATGACAGGATGTCTCTGCTACTTGATAGGCATAAACTTCATAAAACGTTCCTTACCAACAAACATGGATGAGTTCTTAAAATGTTAAATTTAAAAAAAAATAATAAGAACAAAATTTGTTGCAAATTTAATTCTAAACTCTTTTAAACACTTATATTTTCCATAAAATTGATAGTTTTTGAAATGAAACAAAAAAAAAACAAAAAACGAAACCAATAAACTACCACTTCCGATTAGTTTATTTCCGCCAAAAGTCACTGGGAGCTTTTTGTTAAAAACCTAAATATTAATTTTCAGGCCGATCAGTTTAGCCGTCTGGACTGTAGATGGGACACATTTTTATTAAAAATATATAACTTTTACTTGAAATTTTTTTTGTAATAATTGTAGGTGGCGGTGTAATCACTGGAAATTTTTTTCAAGGAGTTACTTTAAATTTCAAAACGGACACCTTCACTTGTAATAAGATTTGGTATGTGCCGAAAAAAATACATAAATTAATTTTTAAATTATTACTCCTGTATATGCCAGTTAATATAGGGTGATTACTTACTCGACTCTATCTAGAGACTTCAATGATATACATGTAAAATTACATTTTTTACCCTAATAATTTTTTTGCAGACAAAAAACTATTGTGTACATTCCCCATTGTTCTATAAAGAAAAGAGGAAAGAGAATTTTATTATTTGATTATATATCAACAAAACAAGCGCATTAAATTGCATCAAAAATGGAAAATCACAAAATACAGACAACAATTTACTGTTAAATAATGACCCAACCTTTTGTAAAATTACTATCTAACATTAATTAATTGTTATTCTATATTTTAATGAATCCCGCTAACACAGATTTTTTTTAACCATTCTATACTGTAAAATGTGTGATGACAGCCCAAATGCCAACCTCACTTACTCGTGCGATAACCTACTTATCTGGTGCATCCTGTTAGACAACAAAGGTGGCGACCCCATGTCTGCCGGAATAAGCATACCGCTCTTGACGGACAGAAGCTTCGGGTGTAAAAATTGGCACGAGTAAGAGCACCTACTTGCCCTTGAGAAGATAACTCGTTCCTAAAGGTGGTAGAATCAACAATTGATCAACGGCATGTGGATCATATTAAAGATTCTTCGGATATGATTAGTAAAACCAGTATGACATGACTAGTATGAGAAAAGATGGCAACATTATAGAGGTCGGAAACGAAGATCCAACAGGGGAGGAAAAAAAACTGATGAATATAGCGCATCCCAGTTTGCCATTTACTGTAAAATGTGTGATGACAGCCCAAATGCCAACCTCACCTACTCGTGCGTTAACCTACTTATCTGGTGCATCCTGTTAGACAACAAACGAGGGTGGCGACGCCATTTCTGCTGGAATAACCATACCCCTCTTGACGGCCAAAAGCTTCGGGTGTAAAAAGTGGCAAGAGTAAGAGCACCTACTTGCCGTTTCGACGATAACTCGTTCCCAAAGGTGGTAGAATCAACAATTGATTAACGGCATGAGGATCATATTAAAGATTCTTCGGATATGATTAGTAAAACCAGTATGACATGACTAGTATGAGAAAAGATGGCAACATTATAGAGGTCGGAAACGAAGATCCGACAGGGGAGAAAAAAAAAACTGATGAAAATAGCGCATCCCAGTTTGCCATTTAGCATTGCATTGAAACACAAAGGACACCAGAAATAAAGTGAAGGCGAGCATCTTCTTTGCGTGACTTATTCCTTCGGAATGTTGGCGATCAACAATGCAACCTTTAATCGGTCTACAGCCTTTTTAAAAAGTTGTGTGGAAGTGAGCAAGAAACACTGCCTCGGGTTTTTAAGCCACGAGTTTCTTCTTTTTTCTCGGTCCCCTACACCCATCCTCTCTTCCTTAAAGAACCAGCTGTAGTAAGTGCTATTTATGGCTCCTCATTATATGGCCAAAGTAACGAAGTTTTATTGTCTTTAACAAAAATTGTATGATTATGATTTGAGCCACCTTCAATTGAGAATTATATTGTTTTAATTTTCACATGTCATTAAATACAATATTTTTTAGAAATCTTTAGAGGATTTGCGTAAACAATTTGAATTATTGAATTTAATTTTGGACATTCTTATGCCTTTATACGGTGGTTTCAATTTTTTATAATTATTACCATTAATTTTATTTTGGTAAGTTTATGCACTATTATGAACAGAGATATTTTATAAGGTTAATTGAAAAATCTTCTTTTGCTAATATTTTTTCAGAAGAAGGTTGGATTTATTTTGTAAAAAATAAATACCTTATTTTCGGTCTTTTTTAAGCATATTTTTAGCCCCCTGTTTTTGGTATTTTACTTCCAATTTTCGCAGCATACATTCCATACAAGATGCGTATGATCTTGAGCCAGGTTCACTTGGTCACGACACGGCCCTTTTCAATTCTTTAAAGCCACTTTAATATAGATAAGGAACAATCATGGAGATAATATGCAGCCTTATTTTAGGCTTTGGTGGTAAAATGGGGTCTCATCACTAAGACAATGGCGTTGTTGCCCTTTATATGGTTATTATTAGGTTCTCAATTTTAGGGCCTATATGATATTCTTTTTTCAAGAAAGAAATTGCATCCAGCTCATACCTTAAATCTGAAGTCGTTTTAGTCAGTCTGTTTTTGTTAGTTTTGGTAACTACTATATTTTTGTTTTTTAAACTTTTAGGTAGTTTTGAAACAAGTAAATCATTGATGCTAAAAGTCTTTTAAGCAAAATGTTTTTGGAAGAAAAATAGGAAGAATCTATTAGCCCTGATATTTGAAGCAGTGTAGACCAGAAAACTTATTGGGAAAAGTATTATTTATAAATTTACGTACATTATAAGATTTCTACGCAGAATAACAAACTTAATTAATTTTCTCTAGCAATTTTGGCCCGTTTAAACCTATATCATTTTATATAACTGGAAGCAGTGCACTTTTTTTAGCTTTTTATTTAGAAAAAATGTTTTAGTAGAATAATGACATAATATTCATAACCAAACATAAAGTTTTTGCAAATATTGCATCATTAGTGCTCCGTACTCTGCAATTTTGAATATTTGGCTTCTTATGCAGTGTGAACATAAATTTATCGATTTAAACAACATCAAAATTATTTTCTAAATTTCCCCAATTTCATTACATTGTTCCATTATTTTAAAACGTTTCTCTCCAAAACATATTTACATAACACTTGACTTAATAGGTATTTACATAGCATAATTTTTGTTTTTTAAATTTTTTCACTTAGCAAATTTTATTTTTGAATTTTTTTGCTGTTTTCGTTTTTCTTATTTTTGTTTAAATTGCGAACGTTACTCCTCCAGAGTCATGTACAGTAAATAAATATGCGTTTGGCTTAAAATTTTCTTATTTTTATGCCTGCGTTAAATGGGCATTTACTGAGTAATATTCTTGGAATAAAAACACTTTACTACGATTACTATTTTTTGCGCTATTTTTATTTTTTCAAGACATTTTTGATTTCTGTAGAGGTACAATTCGCAATTTTCTCGATTTCTAGAACTTTGGAAAATAAGAATCTAGACAATAGTTAATAGTTAAAACATATATAGGTACTACTTTTTTATATAGAGTTTTTGGATAAAATTGGTAAACCGAAAGTGGAAGTTTATCATAATAGGAACAACTTCTATTTAAGACATTTTTTTATTGGGTGAAGTTTTTTTTCACCTGCGGGAAACTCGAGTAAAGAACTCTATATTTTTTGTTGTGTTTTTAATTACTCAATTTAAAATGTATAAATTTATCGTTGCCCATTTTTACACGCCTAAAGCATGATCGGTTTTATAGTTCCATAAGCTTTATTCTTGTGTGTTAATTTTTTTATAATTTATGTATATATTTCCAAACTGCACTTTTGGTAAAATCTACATAAATTTGACAAAAATTCACACAACTATTAAAAAGTCAAAGAATATCAAAATGAGATCGACGTAAAATGCACTAATATTTTACTAACCTTTTTTTTTATACTTTATCGTTATTTTTTATTGAACTAAGAGTTGCAAGTCCGGTAAACTGAAAGCATGGTCAAAGAATGCTCAAAGGCTAATGAGTGGAACAATGAAACGAGACTAATAGATAATAATTATAGGGGTATTACACTGTTAAATACCGCTTACAAGATACTGACATCGATAATTCAGAAGCGGGTATTGGCAAAAGCCACAAATATTTTAGGAGATTACCATTGTGGTTTAATAAAAGGAAGGTTATCAACGGATGCTACAAATACGAATAAACAAATAATGGAAAATATAAAATCAATACTGAAAGAGTTTAGGAGTAGACATTTAATAAGGTTGTTAGAATTTATAAATCGAAGAAATAGATGAAGATATAAAGTAGAAGCAATGAACAAAGCAGCTAAGCAAAATGCATGGAAAAGTAATATACGGAAAAAACGAATAATAATGAAATATCTTAGCTGATGATAATACAAATTTTGAATTACGCATCGGGGACACTATATGGCATTCATCGATTTTAAAAAGACTTTTGATACTGTGGAATCTTGGACAAACTCACTAAGAAAAGCAAGAATAGACCAAAGATATATTAATATCCTAAAGATAGATAAAAAAGTTCAAAAATTAAATTTAGAATGCAGGCAGATGCCAAGGAAGTGACAGCCAAAGGAGGCTCAAGGCAGAGTGACATTGTACCTCTTAATCACACTTGTCTTCTAGACATCCGGACTGGAAGAATGCAGGACTTAATATATCAGGAGAAAAACTTAGCAAATTACGGGATACCGACAACATCGTCATATTTGCACAGAACGGAAGAAAACTGAAAAACAAGATCCAGGAAATACACAAAATAGCAAAGTAAACCGGCCTAAAAGTGAACATCACGAAACCAAAATCACAACAAATCTAGATACAAAAACCAGCGCTATCCTAATAGATGATGAATCCCCTATATTTATCTGGGCCAAAAAATAACCAACCGCCGGAAAGAAAGAGCAAGAATGGAAAATAGACGAATACATCTGAGTTGAGCGGCGTAAGCAAGACTAAAGAATGTCTTAGAATCCTTTACAGGCTTATTTGTCTCAAAGATTTTGACGACAATTAAAGTTGTGTCAAGTAATTTTTTATATTTATAAGAATTAATATAATAATCTAAGAATTTTTGGGTTAAGTGAAAAAATGTAAACATTTAAAATAATATTTTACCATTACCGACAGGAGTATTAAAATAATGCAAATTTAAGTTATAAATTTTTAGTCTTCTGTAGATGTTTTGGTATTACTTACTTAAAAATTTCAACAAAATCTATGTGTTATTTCAATAACTTATAGATGTCTCAAATAACACTAGTTACATGTAGCTTGATTGATTTATTTAAAGGATGGGCGAGACTGACACTTAGGCCTCATGAGTGGGCCCATTGAGATACCTCCTTCGCATTAACTGGTTTTCTCCCAGTTTAGTCCTCAAGACATTCGATGTTCTTGATTAACCTAAGGCTAGGCACACATGGGCGACTTGCAACGCGCGTTGCAAAAAATAGTAACAAATATTGGTGCTACTCTTATGTTCGAGTTGCAGAGTTTATATCTTTTAGATTAGGCTTAGTGATAGCTCCCTACAGGTCTATGAAGACACCTAGTATGAATAGTTTATTATCCATACTATGTTTGATAACTACATTATGTAGTGTAGGATCTGTTGAAATGCGTGGAATATAGGCGATTGGTTGGTATTAACCGGGTGCTCTTTGGGTGTTGTATCCCTTATTATATAATCGCATAGTCTTTCTAATGTTTTCAACATGGAGAAGGCTAGTCTAAATGATTTAGTTAAGGTGTATCTGACTCTTATCTTTATCGTACGAGCTTTCCACTCACCATAGAGCCCCATTTGAGGGTGTCGAGTTTGATACTAAGGCTATCCGGATGACAGCCACCAGGTGCGGGTTGCATACGAGCGGGACATAGGTGTCCCATGGCAGTGCCCACCCCGCTGCACCTCAATGACTCACCCTATCGGCCCTCTGATTGTTGATCAGAGAGGGTTAGTCTTGACTGCCTATCTATATGAAATCCTGGTATAGTGTTGCTCAGCCATCAGGGTCCTATCATCCACCGACACAAACTCGAGAGCAACAGGCTAAAATGACATGAGGATTCCTGTACCTTATCTTGGGGCGCATCCCAGCACTTGCCCGGTACGAAGAGGCTTCCCTCTCGACTGAGAAGCGCCGAAACTCGCCTTTTAAACTGATCGGGTTAGGAAGAAGAATTATTCTCACTGCCGCAGCGAAAATACCGTGCAATGTTGTTGCTTCAAGACAAAAAAAAATTATAAGCTTCTCAAACATATAGAGACATCATCTAAAAGGTGGTATTTTTACACTGGAGAGATCTTAAAATATCTACTTTTTCCGCTAATCGCAAGCTAAAAAAATATAATTTTTATGACCTAAAGGCCATATTCCCATAGTTTTTAATGGGTGTAGAAAGTGGCACAAAGCATATATGTACAAATAATACTAAGATTTTTATTTATTTCCATGATGATTTAAATTCTGTTGCTGCTCGTATGTGAGCATGTATGTGCATTACCCAGTGGCAAAGCTCATTTTGATTAATTATATAATATAATTAGTTTAGCACGTGGAATTAGATGTACATTTGCTTTTATCCACTTTCACATTTTAGGTAAATCTGGTAGGGAAATTTTATGGGTGATGTCGTTTTTTCGCTTTATACTATTATTGATTAGAAGATCAGATGCGAGGTGGTTTAGATGGGCATTAAGTCTTTGCTGATACTTGGCAGAACTAAGTAATAATCTAGAAATCAATAAATATCTGAATAGGTCATGGCGAATACACTATCAATATTAACAAAAAAGCAAAAACAATACATAGAATTATCAAAAAAAATATATTAAATAAATATAATTCTTATGTTTTAGCCAATTATGTATCAGTACAAAATTTGTTCAAAATTTAATTTTAAACACTTTTGTACTTGTTTTTTCATAAACCTGATGATTTTTGAAATATTTAAAAAAAAACGAAAAACCAATTAACTTCCGCTCGGTGAATTTCAGCCAATAGCCTCTGGGCTGCAGAGAGGCCACTGACACACACACACACATTTCGAAAAATTTTGCGGCAAATTACAAAAAAACTCTAGGATTTAGCAAGCAAAGGGATAAAAACTAGAATAAAATTAAATTCTTACCGTGGCGTGGTTTTAAAGTACACTCTATTACGCACCTATGTGGCTGAAAGCATGAAAGAATATTATTAAATTCTAATTAATTAAAAAAAGCAGAAATATAGCATACATAATTTTCTGAATAAAATGTAATTAAATATTACTTAAAATATAATTCCTGCAACAACCTGCGATTATTAATCACTTAACAATTTATGAAAAACAACTTCCAAGATTTTTTAATCATACCCCAAAACATTACATATTATTAAAAATATTACAAAAAAATACAATGAAGTGGGACATTAATACGTATTACTATGAAAGGAAATGGCGCTGGTTTATAATTAATAAAATTAAAGTCACTTTTTTGGGCCAAGAAAATATTAAATGTTTGGCTCTCACAATAGCACATTAAAAACAATCACAATTAGAAGATACAACAGATAATTCAAATTTACGTGGACCAAATTTTACAATTTATTTTAATTAATTATAGATTTAATAGATGATTTAAAATCAAGCAGGGATGCCCCTTAACATAAATAAGGAAAGTATGTTATACAATCAAATAATTGAGGTATCAATGATCACTAGGATTGGAGACTTACAATGGGAACACGAAGCATGAATACATGGAGAATAAAATTTAATTAAGTTATTACAAATTTAAAGTTATAAAAATATTGTTTAGCCTATAATTATTTAACTGTACAATTTTTTAAATATATATTTTTATTTGATTCTGTATTACGTTTTAATTGAAAAAAAAAAAATATTTTACGCAATACATAATAAAGATAAAATTCCAACCTTACCCTAAGTAGGTAGGTAGTAATTTTTTTTCTAAAATTAATGTAATGGAATATCCGCTTATCTTTAAAAATTTTACATATTTAAGAGTTATGTAACAATGTATCTACGAATGTAAAAGTTGCAAAAGTCCAGTATAAAAATATCTTTTATATAAATGCTACTTACATTATCATTTATAAATTGGAAATTAAGCTTCAGCCAGAAATCGAACGCGGGACTACGACATTACTACAGTAAAAAACATCGTAGCCCGCTATACAATAAAATTATTCTATTTGATATTATTCCCATAGTGTATAATAATTTTTGCCGTCATCACTGATAAAGTGATGACGGATTACTTGATAAAAGTATGAGTTTTTTTCCTGTAATGTACTTATGTTCTTAGTCAAGAAGAACATTAAACATCATGCATGGTACAAAGCAATATTTTAAAATTTGATTCACAAAGGAATATTTTGGTTGAATAACCAAGAAAGAAGATAACGAAACAACTAAAATTTAAATGCAAGAAAGGAATATTGGATATAATAGAATATTTACGCTAAAAAGGGGAAACAAACCAATATTTATCATAATCATCTTTATCTTAATCATATTATACTGGGTGTTTAAAAAGTCTAAAAACGCCGCACCACATAAAAATTGTTGTTATATAATTTATTTTTCTCACCATATTTTAGGGCGTTGCTAATGCTCATAGTGAAAATAAGAAGGTAATAACACGCTAAATTCGACATTCAAAAATCGTTTTTCAGTTATAACATTTTTTTGTAGATCTTTAGATGATCTCCTAAATAGTATTTATATTTTATTTTATTAGAGTTACCGTTTTAGAGATATATTACATTTACATTTGATAGCGTCACGGTTAAAAAAAATATTAAACGGAAAAATCGGACTTGAATTTTCTTAAAATGAAAGTATGCTATTTTTATGCTTTTTCAAGATACAAGATTTTAAGCATGAATCTTTAATAGTTATGAATAATTAAATACAAATGATTGCATAAAAAAGCATTGGATACGATACCTAACTTAAACATCGACAGAAAGTATAGTAATTGTGAAAATTTTCGAAATGAAAATTTTTGTGGAAATATCCGTTTTCGGCTTCCACCATTCACCTCAGACGACTGAACTGATCGACATGGAAATTCATATTTAAGCTTTTAACAAAAGTTGGGAGGTCTTAGTGACTTGTTTGAAATCCACCAACCAGAAATGGTAGTTTATTGGTTAGGTTTTCGGTGTTTTGCAAATATTTTAAAAACTATTAAGTTTATAGAAAAAATTATAAGAGTATAAAAGTGGTTAGAATTAAACTTGCAATAAATTTTAAGAACTCATCCTTGTTAATACTTACTGAAGATTATACTTCCGAAACGGTAACTTGGGTAGAAAATTTTTTATAACTCAAATTAAAGACCGTCTAATGATCTATAAAAAAGTCTTATGGCATGTTCCCTGGTCATATATAGGGAATCAAAAAAAAAAGAATGAAAATTTTTTGTTTTTTCGTGTAAAATTTTTTTCCTTCCTAGCTTTTAGAAACTAGCGTGGCTGGATTATTTCTGAACCATAGACACGATGGCCCCGTGTAAGCGCCAACTAGCAGAATGCGGAAAACAGCATTCGATCGGGGTCACGATGACGAAAATTTCGTTCGTTTGTTTTAATTTTCGGGGGTGAAAGAAACATAATTTTCTTTTTTGGGGTTTGTTTACAAAAGGCCTAAGAGGTTTGGATAACTTTTTAGTTTTTGAGCTACGGAATGCAGCTTTTGGTATAAAATAAAGACTGAACGTGCGAACAAAGCCGTTTTACCAGTAATTAATCATTTAAAAATTAAAAAAAATCCAATACATGGGTGGCGGCTAAATCGATCGGCTTGGAAATGTATATTCAAGCTTTTAACAAAAATTGGGAGGTCCCAGTGACTTTTGGTTGAAATCAAAGGTTTATTGGTTAGGTTTTTTGGTTTTTTGCAAATATTTCAAAAACTATGACGTTTATAGAAAAAACATATCAGTTCTAAAGTATTTAGAATTAAATTTACAACAAATTTTGTTCTTATTATTTTTTTCAAAATTAAACATTTTAAGATGCCTTGTTTGTTATTAAGAAACGTTTTATTGAATTTATGCCCATCAAGTAGCAGAGACAATTAATGAAATAGGTTATATGTTTTTAATTCAAAAGTGCGGATGTTACATACTGCCAGATCGTGTAAGTGACCACACCTCCATTTTTTATTTTCAAAATTGTATTGTATCGTCTATCGTTTTGCTTCTAATTCTTTTTTTGTAGAATTATTTTTTACGAAATAACAACATAATACATTTGGACGGAAACCGTTTATTTAACATTGACTATATTGACGAACCAGAGAAAGCTATTGTGCAAGATATAAAAAGTACAAATTAAAGGGAATTACTGAGAATCTTCGACAATATTGTTATACAGGTTTCATTTTTAATTAACAATCAGCGAATAAACTGAAAATTCCTCGCCATTGAGGAGTGAAAATATACTGGTTTAAAGAGTTAATACTTCCTTTTGAATCATTTATTGCATTGTGCATATTTCCTAATGAAACATTTTTAAACATACTGAGTTGTCAAAGCAACATGGACATTTCTCACAAGGTGTAGTCCCTTATTAGAGTAACATGCTTATATAAGTAGAGTTTAAATATTGTTAAGTTATTGATAGATAATAAAGGATTCTTATTAAGTTAAATAATTTTTAATCAGAGCGGTTTTTTTATATTATATTATACTAGTTTTATGAATTATGTATTCACCTGATACTATGAAAAAACAGGTTACTTTTTGTTTAGAAGATAACGGTGGGCAGTATGAGCATTTATTATAAATGCTTCAAATATTTATTATTAATAGTATATAATGCATATAGTTTTAAAAAGACATTTTAGACATGGGCTGTTAGATACTTACGAGCGACGCATACCGACGCATATCGTCGCGTAAAATTTTAATGAGTGTCTAGAGTAGTTACAAAATATACTTTTCTTCAAACAAATAACTAAATAAAACAAGCAACTTCTTTTATTAAATAATAATTTCAATCTAACATACAAACTAAATGCGAACTGTCAAACGACAAAACACCAACTTGATTGAGAGCTAGAAATGTCAAAAAAAAACAACCCATGCCGTGTTTAATGAAACTTTGAGCGTTTTTAAAGTGCCGAAAACTTCCGAATCGGCACCAAGACGTATCTAATGAGTAGTCATATTTAAAATGACACTAAATGTCAGTGCAAAACGTGATATTTTGAACACGGGAGTAGAAAAAATACAATATAAAAATCAGTTTTTTTTTGTAAGTTTTCTTACTTTCGGGTTTAAGTCGCGTATTTTTATTGGTTGTTGCCAACGTTTCGCTCGCCGTTGCAGGGAGCATTCTCAAGGCGGATAAGTCCGATGACTGAAGA
>JARJDX010042774.1:0-13855 GCA_030264735.1 Gymnusa sp. GC000175
GTTGGTAAAAGTAAGTGGCTGGCTAGTTAAATAATGTATATAACAGAACGTGTATAATAATAATGAGTATTATTAGCGTTATTTTTGTTTGTAATCTTAGAAGCGGACGATGACAAGGTGAATACGAGGTGCAATGGTTTAGCATGTGCATGCATCAGCGCTAGCAATCGGCCATGGAAATAACCCGAGCTAATTACAAACCAAAGATCCTGCAGCGAGAGAGATGAGCGACTGTAACAATTTGCCGCGGACCACCCAAGAAGTGTATTACTGAAGACATTAAATTATATCATTAAACAAGCCTTCTACCTATTTCGCGATTATCTTTTGCAATGCACGTCGATACGTACGATTCGATATGAACCATTACATTACTATACTTACATCAACAAGATCATACGCGAATAAATCGATCTTATCAATAAACAACATCTACAATCTTGATATTACCGAGAATACAAAATCACCTTAAATTACCATTTGCTCACGCTACAAATTACTTATCACCAAAACGTGTTCTTACAATAAATTTCACAAAAAATAACATTTAGTTGATGTAATAACAGTTTTTAATTTATTATTATTAACTTGCTAACAAACCTTACTAACATAATTAAAAAATTTTATTATTAACTGGTTTATCCTAAATTATTCATAAAAATATCGTTGACGTGGACTGACCACAACGTGATCTTAAATCTACATTTAACTAATGAAGTACGACCCCAAAATTAGGTAATTAAATTTTATATGATATTCCTTTTACGTCGATTATAAGACGCCAGCGATAATAAGACGCCAGCGATTATAAGACGCACCGTTATTTTATTTTTAACAGATGAAAAAATTAAAAATATTAACTACATTATGAAAATGAGGTTATTAAAACGAAAATTTATGATGTCCGATTGAAAGACGACATCAATTAAAAGACGCACCAAGAACACACACTAAATAATAGGAGAGAAAAAATGCTTGCGTCTTATATCAATGCTTCTGAAGTGAGTTTAAGGGTAAATTAAAAAAAAAACATGCGTAAGTAAGTTTATAAGTCTTATAATCGATGCACTACGTATTCTAGAGACGCCAGCGATTATAAGACGCGACGTTATTTTTTTTTAAACAGATGAAAAAATTAAAAATATAAACTTCATTATGAAAATGAGATAATTAAAACGGAAATTTATGATGTGCGATTGAAAGATTTTGTTTTGTAATGAGTTTATGAGCGAATACAGAATTAGAGAAAAAAGAAACGTCCTATTTTCGATGCATTCCGAATTCTGTAGTGAGTTTAAGAGTAAATATAGAATTAGGCGTCTCATTATCGATGCACTCCGAATTTTGTAATGAGTTTAAGAGTCAATACAAATTTAGGGAAAAAACATGCGTCTTATTATCAATGCACTCCGTATTTTGTAGTGAGTTTTAGAGTAATTACAGAATGAGGTAAAAAAAAACATGCGTCTTTCAATCGATGCACAACGGATTTTGTAATGAGTTTAGAAGTGAATACAGAATTAGAGAAAAAACAAACATGCGTCCTATTTTCGATGCATTCCGAATTCTGTAGTAAGTTTAAGAGTGAATATAGAATTAGGCGTCTCATAATCGATGCACTCTGGACTTTGTAATGAGTTTAAGAGTCAATACTGATTTAGGGAAAAACATGCGTCTTATAATCAATACACTCCGTATTTTGCAGTGAGTTTTAGAGTAAATACAAAATGAGGTAAAAATAACATGCGTCTTACAATCGATGCACAACGGGTTTTGTAATGAGTTTAGGAGTGAATACAGAATTAGAGAAAAAACAAGCATGCGTCCTATTTTTGATGCATTCGGAATTCTGTAGTGAGTTTAGGAGTGAATATAGAATTGGGTGTCTTATTATTGATGCATTCCGGATTTTGTAATGAATTTAAGAGTAAAATACAAATTATGGGAAAAAAACATACGTCTTATATTCGATGTACTCCGGATTTTCGACTGGGTTTAAGAGTGAATACACCAATATATACATAAATTTTGATCAAATTTTGATGGCTGCACATTTTCGCACAATTTGGCAATAAAATAAGGTCAATCAGTTATGGCCTTTCTTTTTTTTGATTTAAGTCAAGTGGACACGATAATGAAAATTTTATTATGGGAAAATAATTTTCCAAATCAAAACACGGGCACCGCTGATGGAATGTAAGATTTTAAACTTTTAAAACAATTGAACGTTTTGCCAAAATTTAGCATTTCAATGTATTTCTTAAGGAAACGTTCAAACTTTTTATACCCGTATCTCATTTGTTTTTTTACCAATCTAACCCTCGAGGAGCTTATATTGTGGAAAATGGAATCTACTTTAAGGCCAGAAAATAAAATTAAAATCGGTTGAGTGGTTTTCAAAATAAAAAAATTTTTTTTAGCATTTAAATGGACATGATGTCCATTTTTGCAAAAAATAATGAAAAATTAAGTAAAAAATACCCAGATTTTCGTATTCAGCGACCCCAAGCGTTCCAACATGCGTTTTTAAGCTGATTTTTGAAATCTTACGTTTTTTTTTCGGCCATTTCAAAATCCAAATTTTTTATTTTTTGAAATGGCCATTTCAAAACCAAAATTTTTTATTTTTTAAAATGGCCATGATTTCATTTGTTTTTATCCAAATAATTGATCAAAAAAGATATTTATGGTAAAACGTGCCAGGTATAATATAATTTTAAAATCAATACATGTACGCCATCTAGTGTTAAAAGTTAAAATTTATAAGTTTAAAATACAAGGTTTTAAAACTGGGTGCTAAAAAAATTACAGATTTCTTTAATTATTACAAAAATTTGGTTGCCGATCACTAGACGTCGCAACAGTAAAGACGCAAACCAGATTTTAAACTGCAAAGATATTTTATATACAGGATGTTTAAAACACTTAAATTATTTTCATTTTGATATATTGTTGTTCATGATGACGCAAATACTAAATTACCCTTTTGTTTTGTAAAATTTGACATTTTATAAATCATTGCAATTAAATTATAATTTTTCTCGTTTAGTAAGTGTCCCATTTTTCAATCAATATATACGCCATAAAATTTTAAAATCTATATTTTAAATTTTTTTAAATGGCCATAATTTCATTCGTTTTTTATCCAAATAACTGATCAAAAAAGATTTTTGTAGTAAAACGTGCTAGTTATTTTAAGGGTATATAATATAATTTTAAAATCAATACATGTACGCCATCTAATGTTAAAAATAATAATTTTTAAGTCGGTGTTAAAAAAATTACAGATTTCTTTTATTATTACAGGTTAGCACACAAAAAGTTTGATTTACAGTCACTAGATGTCGCAACTGTTAGCAGTAAAGACGCAAACCGGATTTTAAAGTGCGAAGATATGTTATATACAGGATGTTTACAACATTGAAAATATTTTTTTTGATTTTTTGGTGTCCATGATGACGCAAATACTAAATTACTCATTTTGGTATAATTGGACATTTTATAAATCATTACAACCAAATTCTGATTTTTCTCTTTTTTATATTTAACCCTATACTGAGTGTCCCATTTTAATCCAAAACAGAAAAATATCTCAAAATATAGATATCCTAAGATTTTAATTAGATTTCAGAACAATGTTTGCTTTATTGGTGCCCACACGTTAAAAAATTCTTGTCTATAAATAATATTTATCTATTTATTAAACTCGTGTTCGTGCTATTTTTTCAAAAAAAAATAAAAAACCATAATTGACTTATTGCCACATGCTGTCAGAGCAGATTTTAGGCCGTCTTCAATAAGAACGTGAAAATTGTATAAATCGTCTTGAAAGTCTAAAAATTTATACAAATTATTTATTTTTTCGATATAAATTTGCAGTTTATACCGAAATAACGATAGCTCGTGATATCGCCCCCCCAAAATCTCCAAAGGGAATGACCAAAGGTCTTTGGCATCTTCTCATCATCAACATCATGTCCATTTGAAGCCTAATATCTCCGTCCCAAGGAATGGAATAAAATACAACGTCAGCTAAAGCCGTGCTCTAAAATTGTAAAATGGTAAAACAAAATTTGTTGTTGCATTGTTCAACATACTTGATTAATCAAATGTTGGCAGCTCGATGTATAAAGGATGAAAACTAACATTTGTGGAATTATTTGAATAAAATTGATTACATTGAGATTCTAAAAAAGAGTAAATTGATTTGTACTTTATATTAAAGAATATATTTAACTTGCATTCATTTGGCTGTAAAATATTAAGCTAATCCAAGGTACCATAATTCCTACAACAATAAGACTTGGATATCTAAGAGAGTTGGATATTTTTTTAGTCAGTCTGAAATTAAAATAGTTATTTGTGTACAACGATCAAAAAATAAATCTTTTTCGGCCACATCTTCAAACATATGAGGGCGAAAAAGATGTTCTCGACAAATTTATTTATTTACATTAAAACCATAATTCATGGTGACAAATATAAATGTTGGTAGTTGTCGTGTATTCAGGGAGACCTTGTAACCTAAGAAACGACACATAGATGGCGCTGGTGAATTAGCGACTGATACTGAATTCAGGGAGACCTAGTTACTTAAAAAATGACACATAGATGGCGCTGGCGAATTAGCGACTGATACTGTACCAAAAAAGATTTACTTTTTAGTTAATATCGAAGAAAATTTACTCTTTGGCTACTGCTAGGTGATAAGATAACCACTCGCGACGAAATTAAGTTACTTAGAGTGACCAAAAGTCGAAATACGAAAATGGCGCCCAACGTGGGGTTAAATTTATAATGTGTAAAAATCTGATCTTTATTGATAAGGGTGATTATTACGAGGTTTAAAACGAGTAAGGAACTAAGATATAAGAAGAAGAACAAGAGGCGTATATATGGTGTCTTCTTCTTCTTCGTGTTTCTTCTTGACAGAGGAGTCGTGATCATGTGGATAAAATTAAAAGAAAGAAAGAAAAGGCTACATAATGAGAATGCGGGAGGATAAATGGTCAAAAAGTGCCCTAAAGTATATACCGAACTAAAGAAGAAAGAGAAGAAAACCAACAACGAAATGGATGGAAGGAATTGAGCAAGTAATGAGAGATAGCGCTATAAGCGAAGAAGTTTGGAAAAATAAAATGTGGAAATCGGCAGAAAGCTCGCTTAGATTACTCTAACTACTCTGAGATAATCGCAGCGATCCGTCCTCGGCCATTACCTAGTTTCTTTCAACGATCTGCTAGTTTGGTAATCGCAGCGACCGACGATAATGAAAACAAAGACTAAAAAAACAATATTGGTTAAGTGGAGTGAAGAACAGAGGAGAAATCATAGTGAAAAGATGAAAAAGGTCTGAAAAGTAAAGAAGAACAAGATTTGTATGAAACTATGATAACAAAAGAGTGTTTATTTATGTATTTTTTTTTCGCATAATTCGAATTTCCAATAGCAACTGAGAAATTTAAAAAAAAAAATTATTTTGAAAGATAGTTGGAAACCCTAATTTATGTTTAAAGAAAAAAGTTAATAAGTTCAGGATGATTATAAATATTGGTGAAAAAAGTTCTGAAAAAATTTTTATTTGAAAAAAACAGTTGGCAACCCTAACAATTTTCTTATAAATAAAGTTGGCAACCCTAATCTGGATGATTATAAATGATAAATATCTTTTTTGGAAAAATAGTTGGCAACCCTAACATTTTTATTTTTATTAAAAAAAGTTGACAACCCTAATTAAAATATATTAAAAAGTTTAAATTAAATAAAGTGGTAACTGATGAGAGTTATTTTTTTTTTAAATTTGAAATTTAAAAAAAAAAATTTTATTTTGACAGAAAGTTGGCAACCCCAATTTAGTTTTAAAGAAACAAGTTAATAACTCTAGGATGATTATAAATAAAAGTTCTGAAAATAATATTTTTTTGAAAAAAAGTTGGCAACACTAACATTTTTTTTTTGAATATAAATAATGGTGAAAAATGTTTTGAAAAAAATTATTTTTTGAAAAACCAACATTTTTTTTCATAAATAAAGTTGGCAACCGTAATTTATGTATTAGGAAACAAAGTTGGTAACTTTAAAATGTTTATTAATCATAATGAAAAAATTTATTTTTTTTCAAAAAAAAAGTTGGCAACCCTAACATTTTTATTGTCATTAAAGAAAGTTGGCAACACTAATTTATGTATTAAAAAAAATATATTAAATATAATGAAGTGGTAACACTGTGGATGAGGGTTAAATTTTTTTTAAATGAGAAATTTATGATAAAATAATTTTTTTTTGAAAGAAATTTGGCAACTCTAATTTATGTTTAAAGAAAAAAGTTAATAAGTCTAGGATGATTATAAATATTGGTGAAAAAAGTTCTGAAAAAAAATTTATTTGAAAAAAAAAGTTGGCAACCCTAAAAATTTTTTTTATAAATAAAGTTGGCAACCCTAATTTATGTATTAGGAAACAAAGTTGATAACTTTAAAATGTTTATTAATAATAATTAATTATTATAATTATTAATAATAATAATAAAAAAATTTCTTTTTCCTTTTTTAATTTTTTTTAAAAAAATGTTGGCAGCCCTAAC
This sequence comes from Gymnusa sp. GC000175, assembly GCA_030264735.1. NCBI lineage: Eukaryota > Metazoa > Arthropoda > Insecta > Coleoptera > Staphylinidae > Gymnusa > Gymnusa sp. GC000175. The sequence goes on from JARJDX010042774.1 coordinate 6,584, forward strand.
ATTTTTTGTTCATAAAAAAGTTGGCAACACTAATTTGTGTATAAAGAAAACATGTTGATAACACTAAGATGATTATAAATGATAATGAAAAATTAAATTTTTGGAAAAAAAGTTGGCAACCCTAACATTTTTTATTAATTAAAATAAGTTGGCAACACTAATTTATGTATTAAGAAAAAAAATAATAAAAAGTTTAAATTAAATAAAGTGATTACACTGTGGATGAGGGTTAATTTTTTTTTAAATGAGTAATTTTTGATAAAAAAAAATTTTTTGAAAGAAAGTTGGCAACCCTAATTTATTTTTAAAGAAAAAAGATAATAACTTTAGGATGATTATAATTAATAGTTAAAAAAGTTCTACAAAAAATTTTTTTTTGAAAAAAAAAGTTGGCAACCCTAACTAATTTGTTTATAAAGAAAAATTATTGATAACTTCAGGATCCTTATAAACAATGATAAAAAAATAATTTTTTGGAAAAAGAGTTGGCGACCCTAACATTTTTTTTTTCATTAAAAATAGTTGGCAACACTAATTTATGTATAAAGAAAAAATATTAAAAAGTTTAAATTAAATAAAGTGGTTACACTGTGGATGAGGGTTAAATTTTTGTTAAATGAGAAATATTTGATAAAAAAATATTTTTTTTGAAGAAAGTTGGGAGCCCTAAAATTTTTGTTCATAAATAATTTGGCAACATTAATATACTTATAACTTTTTTTGTTTATAGAAGGCTTGGCAACACTAATTCAAGTGTAATGAAAAAAGTTGGTGACTCTGGGATGATTATAAATAATAATGAAAAATGTTTTCTTTTGACAAAAAAAAATTTGAAAAAAAATTGGCAACCCTTACATTTTTTTCATTAAAAAAAAATTGGCAACCCTAATATATGATTTAAAAAACAAAGTTGGTAACTTTAAAATGTTTATAAATAATAATGAAAAATGTTTGAAAAAATAATTTTTTTGGAAAAACAGTTGGCAACACAAACATTTTTTTGTTTTTAAAAAAATTTGCAACACTAATTCATGTGTAAAGAAAAAAAAGTTGATAACTCTAGGATGATTATAATTAATAATGAAAAATGCTTTGAAAAAAAAATTGGTTTTAAAAAAGAGTTGGCAACCCTAACATTTTCTTGTTTATAAAAAAGTTGGCAACACTAATTCATGTGTAGAAAAAAAGTTTATAACTGTAATATGATTTTAAATAATAATAAAATATGTTTTGAAAAAAAAAAATTGAAAAGAGTTGGCAACCCTAATTTATGTACATATTAGGAAAAAAAACTTGGTAACCCTAAAATGTTTATAAATAATAATGAAATCAAATAATGATGAAAAAAGTTTTTTTAAAAAAAAATTAAAAAATATTTTTTTAAAAAGAAAATAAGTTGGCAACCCTAAATTTTATTAATTTTTTTTTTGAGAATTTTATGCGTACCACGAATTTTTTCAACGTATATTTTTTATGGGATAAAAAGTTGATAACTCTAGGATGATTATAAATAATAATGAAAAATGCTTTGAAAACAAAAAAGCTTTGAAAAAGAGTTGGCAACCCTAACATTTTTTTTGTTTATAAAAAAGTTGGCAACACTAATTCGTGTGTTGAAAAAAAGTTCATAACTGTAATATGATTTTAAATATTAATAAAATATGTTTTGAAAAAAAAAATTTGAAAAGAGATGGCAACCCTAATTTATGTACATATTAGGAAAAAAAGTTGGTAAACCTAGAATGTTCATAAATAATAATGAAAACAAATAATGATGAAAAAAGTTCTTTAAAAAAAATTGAAAAAAAATTTTTTTAAGAAGAAAAAATGTTGGCAACTCTAAAATTTTTTTTTTTTTTTTTTGAGAATTTTATGCGTACCACGAATTTTTTCACCGTATATTTTTTATGGGACAAAATTTGGGTGTTAGAAAAGAACTAAGTACATGTGAAGAAAGAGAATTAAAAGGCGCATCGTATGATTAAGGAAAAAAAAATTTAAGAAAAACTCCGACCGCTGTAGGGAAATGAAGAGAAAATTTTTGTGAAAATTTCGTTTTTTGACTTTAAAAATAATTTTTTTTTGGGTGAAAACAAAGACGTCTTCGGGGCATTTTCGATAAAAATGCCTCGCGCCCGTCGAATTATGGCAGTTTTGCGTTTTTTTTTTGAAAATTGCGAAAAAAATGGTGAAAGTTAAAAATTCATATCGGACGAAAATGGTAGCCCATTTCATTGTGATCACTTTGACAAAAGCCGCAACTCTCTATTTTCAAAACTAAGGGAGCACCCTTGCAAAAGAATCCCAAAAAAACAAAATAAACTCTTCACGACCTTTAAATATTAAAATTAAGCAATAAAAATTTCCTCGTCAGGGTTTTTTGTCCAGCCCGATCGAATGCCGTTTTCCGCATTCCGCACCGTTTGTCTGGACGGCCTAACGTTTGTCGCACAGAGTTCTCGAAGAGTTCGAGCTGACCTACCCCATATCGAGCTATCGAGGTGTATAATCAGAAAAAAAATCATCAACACTGCCAGTTTCAGATATCTCACGCAATTTTTCGAAAAATGAGGCCACACCCCAAAATACGTTTTTTAAAATCGAAAAAAATATAGTTGACGCTTTTGAGCCTTAAATTTTTTTTGTAGAACTTTAGATTATTCTCAAAAAATTGCTAAAATTTTTTTTGATCATAGTTAACGTTTCCGAGATAGCTCGTTTGTTTTTTCAACTTTAAAGGCGTCGCGACGTCAAAGAGAGCGTCGAATTTTTTTTTGGTAAAGGCACTGTAGTACTTTAATAACTTGCCAAAGGAAATTTCTTTTACATATATTTCTGTGGGGATAAAAAGGGGGGAAACGTGTTTTTGACGTTTTGAAAAGACGAAAAATTTTCAAACGAAAATCGAGGTGAACCGAATTTCTTGACTTTTTTATGAATATTTAGACTATCTTTAAAAAAATATATTTAAAAATTTTTGATTAGGGTTACCGTTTTCGCGATATTGACGTTTCTTTTTTCAACTTTAAAGAAGTCGCGACGCCGTTAGAGGCGTAGAGTAATTTGCATATTTTATTTTACCAAAAGATGGACCTCCACGCATCAAGTGTAAGTGTATGTGTATTTTTAAATTTTCTTCTTTACTTTATGTGTTTTCCTTGTACACCTACTTGATAACGTTTTGGTGATGTTTGACACAATTTTCAAAATATTTTCTTCTTTCTTCTCCTTGTTTGTACAATTTTATTTTACTGACCCTGTGCATTATATTATTCACACGATTCGCACACAAATCAACAAGAAAACATACAAAAAATATTATGTGACTGCCCAAAAACAACATCAAGGAACCAAAAATAATTTGATAGGTACTCAAGATTTGTCTTACAGGCCAATAAAACATGTCGAAGAACAAGTACTGAAAATTAATTTTGTTAAGTTGGTTATAATGTAATAAAAGGTTACCCACCGCATTGAAAATGAAGCCACATCTAGAAACGACGTGATCCTCACAATCTTCAAACCAGAAAAATATAATTATGGTTATAACTACAGGAAAAGCAAAATAGAAATTCCAATATTTTATTATGTCGTTTAATCTTTGATTGAATTTAATTATATTTCGGTTTTCACGTGAAGGTGTAAAATTTCCAAAGTCTAGAAGTAGCCCTTGTAATGAACGTGTTTGCTTATGGAATATAAGGACTACAATTACGAAAAGAAATGCAGCGCCTATTGTGACTATATCAAAAAATACGTCGTTGAAGTTGAATTTGATAAATCCTGAAAATATTCAAAAATAAATTTTCCCAACATTTGGAAATTCGCTTTGCTTACTCAAGTGATAAATCATGTACCCGATGGCGGGAAAAGTAAAGGTCAAAGTGGCAAATAAATATAATCCCAGCAAAATGTTGGATTTTGTGGAATTGCGACCCCAGATTTTAAAGAATTTAAAAATTGTTACACTTTCTTGAAGTAGAGGAGTTTGCTCCATATTTAGCTGACTATAGAAATGAAATAATTGATATTTGGAGATGAATAAATAAAAGATTGATTGGTAACGAGTTGAAAGCTTTATCGTAATGAACGTAATTATCAATTATTAGATAATGTATGTAGATTAGTTATGAAAATTTAAATTTATAAATTATTCAAAAATTACTAGTGAATTTGTTGAGGTATCATCTGCTGAGGGAGACGTTTATTGTGGCCATTAAAAGGTGACGATTAAAAATTATTAAATCGCTTATTTTTACATATATTATAAAGAAAAGCATGCTGATCACGATTCCGCAATCCGTTTTGCAATTTAGGGTTTTGTGTTGTAGAAATTCGCATCCAAAATTGGGAAATTTTAAGAAGCCATTTTAAAACGTACTTAAACGCCGATTCCTAGCTAATTAAAAATTTTAAAAATATCCTGCTAGGTCTATTTTGTAGCCAAAACAATTATCTACAACCTGCTTTAACGCAATTTAAAATCGTTCAACTCGTTTAGGAGATACAAGCAAAATACTGGAAAAATTTTCATACATTTGGTCAGAAAAATATTTTCAAATTTTGAAATTTTTTAAAACGCTTAACTCTACATATAATACAAGGAAAGGCATGCTGATCACGTTTCCGTAATCCATTTTTTAATTTAGGGCCTCCTTCACTTTGACAAGTCGCAGCGTAAGTCCTCGGCGAGGCAGATAGATTCTTTGACCGATCCGTTAGATCGGAAATAAGGTAGGTGAAGCCATGAAATAAAAAACATAGAACTTAAAGAATGGGAAGGCAAAGAGGGATTAAGAAATTTAGTTGAGGGAAGGAAGACAGCTAGAGCTAACTACATACACACTTTGGATGCAAAAAATCAACGTTTTAAGGTTAAGAATTTTGCCATGATGTCTGTATATGTGTAGGTGTATGTGCGTTTATAATTTTTTTTTTGTACTTTATATGTTTCCCTTATTACCTACTTGATAATGTCTTGATGATGTCCAACACAATTTTCAAAATATTTTCTTCTTTCTTCTCCTCGTTTGAATAATTTTATTTTACTCACCATATGCATTATATTAATTACTCTATTCGCACACAAATCAATAAGAAAACATACAAAAAATATTATGTGAATGCCCAAAAATAACATTAAAGCGCCAAGCAGTATTTGAAAGGTGCTGCAGATTTGTCGCACAGGCCAATAATATATGTCGAAGAACAAGTACTGAAAATTAATTTTATTTATTTTATTGTAATACAATAAAGCATTACCCACTGCGTTGAAAACGAAGCCACATTTGGACATGACGTGTTTTTCGCAATCTTCAAACCAGAAAAATATAATTACGGTTATAATCAAGGGAGAAGCAAAATATAAATTCCAATATTTTATTATGTTGTTTAATTTTTGATTAAATTTAATTATATTTAGGTATTTATATGAAGGTGTAAAGTTGCCAAGCTCCAGAATTAACTTTTCTAATTTAAGAGTTGCTTTATGGAATATAAGGATTATAATCACGAAAACTACCACACCGCTTATTACGACTATATCAAAAAATATGTCGTTGAAGTTGAATTTGAAATTTCCTGAAATTATTCAAAAATCAGTTTTCGAAACCATTGAAAATTCCTTTTGCTTACTCAAATAATAAATGATATAACCGAAGGAAGGAACAGTAAAGGTCAAAGTAATAAATAAATATAATCCAAGCAAAATGTTGGATTTTGTTGAATTACGTCCCCAAATTTTGAAGAATTTAAAAACTTTTACACTTTCTTCGAGTAGGGGAGTTTGTTTCATATTTAGCTGATTGCAATGAAAAAATTGATGTTTGGAGATGAATAAATAAAAGAATGATTGGGAACGAGCTTTATAGTAATGAAAGTAATTATCAATCAGTAAATAATGTAGATTCATTAGTTGAAAAATAATTAAATTTATAAATTATTCAAGGATTATTAGAAGCGTAGTTATTTTTTAAACAAAATAATAATTGCTCTTCTCGGCCAATAGCCAAAGCAGCTGACGCCGCAAAATTAAAAAAAAAATTGCTCTTCTATAAGAATTTCGTAAGTTGGTACACGTGTTATGGGTAAAAATAAAATTAGAAGCAAGTTAAATAGTAATAATAATTTTTTGTAAAAAAAAAAGTTACAGCGTCCCAAAGTAAAAAAAAAAATATGTAATGTTTTTACAAAAAATGCAATTTTTGGTTTAGACTTTTCCATAACTCATTTGAATTTTTGTGAAAAGTTTTGAATCAAAGATAAACTAAAAGAGAAATAAATTTTACGTCACGCAAAACCAAAATATTAAATTTTTATAAATAAATAACAAAACTACAGCGACTCAAAGTAAAAGATTTTTTAAACAACGTTTTTACAAAAAATGCAATTTTTGGTTTAGACTTCCATAACTCTTTTGAATTTTTGCGAAAAGTTTTAAATCAAACCTATACCAAAAGAGAATTAAATTTTGCGTCACGCAAAGCAAAAAAATTAAATTTTTATTAATAAATAACAAAACTACAGCGTCTCAAAGTGAAAGATTTTTTACACAAAAAGTGCAATTTTGAGTTTAGACTTGCATAACTTTTTGAATATTTGTAAATAGACTTAATTTAAAAGTTCTCTAAAAGAAAATTAAATTTTGTGTCATGTAATATAATAAAATAAATTTTTTGTGAATAAATGACAAAGTTACAGTGTCCCAAAGTAAAAGATTATTTATGCAACGTTTTTACAAAAAATGCAATTCTTGGTTTAAACTTCCATAACTCTTCTAAATTTTTGTGAAAAGTTTCAAATCAAACCTATATTAAAAAAGAAATAAATTTTACGTCTCGCAAAGCCAAAAAATTAAATATTTATAAATAAATGACAAAACTACAGCGTCACAAAGCGAAAGATTTTTTATACAACGTTTTTACAAAAAGTGCAATTTTAGGTTTAGACTTGCATAACCTTTTTGAATTTTTGTCAATTGACTTGATATAAAGTTATTCTAAAAGAAAATTAAATTTTGTGTCATGTAATGTAATAAAATTAATTTTTTGTGAATAAATAACAAAGTTACAGCGTCCCAAAATAAAAGATTTTTTATGCAACGTTTTTATAAAAAATGCAATTTTTGGTTTAGACTTCCATAACTCTTCTAAATTTTTGCGAAAAGTGTTGAATCAAACCAATACTAAAAGAAAAATAAATTTTACGTCACGCAAAACCAAAATATTGAATTTTTAAAAATAAATGACAAAACTACAGCGTCTCAAAGTGAAA
>JARJDX010042802.1:0-12331 GCA_030264735.1 Gymnusa sp. GC000175
TGAATTTTCAGGACGATCAGTTTAGCCGTCTGGGCTGTAGAGAGGACACAGACAGACAGACAGACAGACAGACAGACAGACAGACAGACAGACACCACTTCGAAATCAACTTTTTTTGAATAAGGGAGGGCGAAAACGGATATTTCCGCAAAAGTCTCGATTTTGAAAATTGTCGCGATTACTATACTTTAATTTACTTTGTAAATGAAAGTAAAACTTACGAAAATAAACATTTGAGCATTTAAAGGATGTATTAGGACACAATCGAATTATTTTAAATCTATTTATTGACTTATCGAATTCCCCTTCTCGTATAAATTATGATGATAAATAAGCTTATTACTGGACAAAGTAGGTGCGGGCTAATATCATTAATTTTACTCCCCATTATAAATCGTTCCTAACAATCGGGCTTCGATCCTGTGACTCTGATTTAAAAATCGGCATCTACCACCAACAAACTAAACAAATATTACTAAATACCTGTTTTATTTTATTAATAAATTTAACATGCATTAAAACTTATTTTTTCCATTTACAGAATGAGTTTTTGGGTATATGTATTTTGATTTTGATTTGTTAAAAAGTTTTAAATGATTCTAAATTTTAACATTAAAAAAATATAAATAAAATTAAAATAATAAAATTATGACACTCAACTCATGTTATGATTCTCGATTTTGTATTTCGTTGTATAATGTGTTAATCGTTTTATGGATATAATCATTTTTAATTAAAATTAAATTTATTTGAAATAAGTAAAATTAAATATTAAATTGGGTTTTGTCAAAATGCTTTGAAAGTGGAAAATTTTATTAGTTGGTACTCATTTCCAAAGAGTAGGGAACAACTTTTTTTATTATTAAGTTATATAATTCCTTGTCCTTATCCTCCTCTTTCTTCTATGTAGGACCAGGTCCTGTTACTTTACTACTCTGTGGCCTCTTGTGAAGTTGATGTCCACGAATTCATCCATCGTTTTGATGGACTTTACGTTGGTCTTGGGCGATTTTGCTTTGCCCTCTATGCCATGCGATTGTTTCGCATTATCTGGGTATTCTCTTCTCCTTTTATTGTCTTGAATCTTGAATTCTTCTTAAATTACGGTGTTTCCTATATGATTCATTTGATGACGTGTAGAATTAGCATTTAAGTGTTTTGGCGAGTTGTTTTGTTTGGGTCGTTTCAGCTTGCAATCTATTTCTTCTCAAATTGCCTGGTTTATTTTCTGAGCGATAATTTTTGTGGATAACTTTGTTGTGGAGTTGATTAAGATTATTTTTCTCAAGTTATTTGGATAGTATTTCTTTCCTTTCTTGTATATGGGAATGGTGGTTACATGCTTTTAGAGGTTTGGTGTTTTTTCTTTTACCGTTATTTTTTGGACTAGTTATGTTAATTCCTGGCATAGGACGTCTGTTGCTGTTGTTATAATTTCATTTAAAATGTTCTCAGGTTTCCTTAAATTTATTGATTTTATGTTTATTAAACCGAGAAGTTTTCCCAGTGCTCTTTCTTTATGTTCTTTACTTCTGTAATTACTCTATTTCTTATATCTTTGTACTGTTGCCACATTTTTTTTGATTTGGATGCTGTTATCATTTCATCTTAAACGTTCTCAGGTTCCTTTAAATTTAGTGATTTATGATTATTTCTAATTATGATGGTGATATGGTCTTCGTTTTGTTCAACCCATTCTGCTGCTGTGATATTGGTCATTTGGATTGCTTCAATTATGTTATTTTTATATTTTCGTAGAAATTTCCACAATTTTTCTGTGCGCCATAGATGTCGTGTTTCATTTAAATCAAAAAGTTTTCCCAGTGTTCTTTCTTTATGTTCTTTACTTCTGTACTTACTCTATCTCTTATTTCTTTGTACTGTTGCCATATTTTCCTTGATTTGGTTTGCTCGCATTTTTGCTATGCTTTGTGTTTCGTTGTTGCTATTTATTTCTGTGCTTATAGTTGGACTATATATATAAATTAAATATAAATTTTATTTATATAATAAAAACAAAATTAACTACGGGAAAACATGGTCAAAATTTATATAAAATTAAAATTAATATTAAGGGTTATTTTTGAAAAGAAAATTATATATTTTATTTTAAAATTTTTCATAAAATGTGCGATCTAAAAACAGTTATTTTTTCAATACCTAACATATGAATTATTTTATTGTTCATTGAAATTTTCATTAACTAAATAAAATTATAATAAAAAAATAATCGCATTGGTTAGCTTTATTTGGTTCAATTATAGTTGATGCTAACTTTATTAACTATTGAGATACGGTAGCTGGAGTCTAATCTAAAGTGTATGCTACCTTTCTCTAACAATTGCTACTATAGTTGCATCTCTGCAAAGGTTAGAAAGATTTATGCTGTACATGTTTGTGTAAACCGTATTATAAATAAATAATAATAATAATAAATTTTAATGTTAAATTTCCTATATACTTGATTATTTCTTCTAGAAGGGTACAAATAATTTTAATGTTTTCCAAGTCAAATATTCAATCTATATTAAAATTTATAAAAATATATTCTAATGCATATTTATGAGTAGATTATTGTATGTTAAAAAGCAAATGAATTCACAATTAAAAGATTTTTTTTGTAAAAATTTAAAATTAATACATTCCACTATGGTGTTACCTGTTTTTTTAAATATAACAACAATCTACTCATGAATATGTTTGTGATTTCGGCACCCAGTGGCGGATTTAGGTGTTTGGAGGCTCTTTGAGATACAATTTTTTTTTAACATTAATATACTTTATCTTACTCTCGTATAATAAAGTAAAAATACACGAGAAAGCTATTTAGGAGAAAGAAAAAAGAAATAATGACAAAAAAACTAGAAGAACTGGAGGGTCTGAGAAATAATAAAAATAATAGAACCCAGATAAGATGCATGCAAAAGTAAGAGTGGTAATAGAATAACAGAAGGGATAGGCCCAGAAGTTCTAGATTCGACTTATAAGGAAACTGAAGCGATACCTGCTGAATGAATAAGTGAAGAGGCGAAGAATTATGAAAAAATATTTACCAACTAATAGTCAAAATGTGGAAAAAAGACTACAGAAGAATGAAGAAACGGAAAAAAATACCCAATACACATGAAGTGCAACAAAAAACTGTGTAGCAACTACAGAGAATTTGCTTTATTTCAAACAAGTTACGAGATTTTATCCAATATATTGCATAACAGAATAGCGATATATAGCGCAGATATAGTAGGAGAATATCAAGCAGGATTCCGAAGAAATAAATCGACAATAGACCATATACATAGAATAAGAACTAGAAAAAACGTTATAAACATAATATATGCCTGTACGTGCCTGTATGTGGAGCAAGCATTCGATAATATAAATAGAAGTACCCTGCTACAACAACAAAAGATAATGGGAATACCACAAAAACTGATTAACCTTGTACAATTAACCCTACACGAAAGTAAATCATTAGTAAGAATTCGGAATAAAATAACTGACTCGTTTACAATAGACAGTAGTGTTGGACAAGAAGATGCCCTATCTACATTTCTCTTTAATTTGGCACTTGAAGGCCGCGAGATATTATTAACATCACAATAATTACAACAAAGAGCAAATAACTGCTAGCTTACGCTGATGATATTGTATCAGCATAAGTCACGATGAATTTAAAAGAAGCCATCATTGATCTAGAAAAAGCACTCAAAGTAGGCTTACAAATAAACGAAGAAAAGACAAAATATATGAAGCACTAAACAAATAATAGTAACGAAGAGCAACTTGTTTATCTACTGGTAAACAAAAAAGGTATGAAAAAGTCAAAAAATAACCAGATAAGTGAAGAAATTAAAAACCAAATATATGCAGGTAACTAATTAAATGATCCTCGCATCCAAAGTTATCTCTAGAAAGTCCAAATTACAAATGTACAACACAATCATAAGACCTGTTATGAGAAACGCATTCGAAACTTGGACCTTGAAGCAAGTAGAAATAGAACAGCTAAAAATTACTGAAAGAAAAATACTACGTAAGATACTTGGGGCCACACAGGAGGAAAACCTAGGCTTTGTGATCAAAATGTACCACGAACTGAAAGAGCTGATTAAAGGCAAATATAATACGAATAATTAAAGCTCAGAGGTTGCGATGGTTCGGGTATGGAAATGGAGAATACCAGGAAATGTCTAGATGGTTAACAACTGGGTATCTGTCGTAACAGGTAACAGAGAAAAAATTGGAGAAACGATGACATAGGTCGAGCATTGTATACGAGTTGTAAAGGATAGGAAAAGCTGGAAGAGACTGGTTGAACAGGCCAAGATCCTCAAATGGTTGTAGCGCCACAGAAGGAAAAAGAAGAAGTAAAAAAAATACACAGCTCGAATCTTTGATAATTAATGATAATAATTTATTTTTATTAAAGTAGTTAATTATCAGCCGATCAGAAGAGAAGTAAGTTTCTGCAACGTTGTTAAAATATGATGCGAAAAATATTACTTTCGGTAATTCTAGAACAACAACGAGCTTAAAGAAATTGAAAGCTTTCAATCAATTTTGGTTGAAATCCCCTACCTTAAATGATATTATTGAATGGATTTATCGGTTTTTATACATATTAACCATCAGGCTTATGGAATCAAACATAGAGGTACAAAAAAGTGTCCACCACTGTTGCCACCTATTCTTTTTTATTCTTGTTCATACCAATTCATCATATCATATTGAAACCAAATTACAAAAAAAAATATTTCTTAGAAAATGCAAATAAAACTTTGCAAAATGCATTTACATATCTTTTTAAAATTTCTAATATGGATATACCCCTCAAATAACAATGATTATATAAATAATAATACCTATCAATATAGGCGATTCAAATTAGTTTTACCCGGCTTATTTTATTGCTCTAAATGGGTAAAATAAAGTTATGACAGATTATAATAATAATAACTTGGTGTTTTTCTGTCGATGGGCTCTTTTCTGGTTGTATTTTATGCTAAGTAAAATTGTAAATATCTTTTAAATATGTAAACACTTATGAATTAAATATAGTACCCATTATGGGAGAAGTACATTTATCTCCGCTGTAGGGCGTATCGCTTAGCTTGAATCGCCAATACATGAGAGGTCAAAAGTTTTTATTTACAACAAATTTTGTTTTTGTAATTTTTTTAAATTTAATCTTTTAAGAACTTATTCTTGTTTATTGCCAAGTACCATTATTATTAAAATTATTCCCATCAAGTTGCAGAGACATACCACATTTTAATCATGTGGCAATTATTGAAATATGTTAAGTTATATATCAATTAAAAGAGAGGGTGTCACTATCAGAATTATTACCAACAAATATTTCAACAGAATAATTTTTTAACTTAATTAAAAAAATTAAAGAAAAATTCAACAACCTGTGAATCAAAATAAATTAAACATAAAAACAAACATGGCATAGAGAATTATAAACTTTTTTTTTACTTCGTAAATGAAGTAAAAGTGTAAGGAAGCAAATTTACAACTGATAACTAATTAACGCCTTCTACAACCCATACATATATGTATATACATATAAATTTTGCTAGGGAGAATGTTTATAATTTATTTGTTCCATATTTATTATTGTTTAAAATAATATGGTTTAACCAATAATAATCATAGTTGTTAATGTAGAATGTATATAACTTAATTAACTTAAGCAATCATAGTTAGTATAATAAATTATATACATTCTTTTGTTAAATAATTTTAATGAATTACTTAATTTGTTTTAAAATAAAAAAAAATGACTTACTTATCTCAGTTATAAAGTTTCCAACTAAAAAATTTAAGGTGTCATTGTGATCCATAGCCGAATTTCAAGTCAAGTATTTACTAAATTTTCATTACATAAAATGGATGTGTGGTCACCACACCACTTTCATTTTTTATTTTAGAAATACCGCCACTTTTGACAGGAACCTAACCATAATTATTAGCTAATCAGTATAACAGCGTGTTTCTGCAACTTCCTTTTAATAAAATATATACTAAAAATAATTTTACTATCAATGAGTTTATAAAATGTAAAATTTTGAAAAAAATAACAAAATAAAAACAATATTTGTTGCAAATTTAATTCTTAATACTGTTGTACTGGTATTATTTTCATCATAAACTTTATTAGCAATCTGACTTAGGACATTTGAATAATTGTTAGAGTGGAGAGTCTGGTGACGCGTTCGTTTTCATTCAATGACCTGCAACAACTTTTTTAGGGTTTTTTTCCTCTTTAGTCTTGTGTGCATTCTGCTCGTATTCATGAGATTGGTAGCCAGGTGGTTTGGGTTTAGAGTTATGTCCAGATTTCCACCTTAATTGTAGGAATACCAAGTTCAAGTCTTTTATTGCATATATACCATGGTGCATTTGCTATCATCCGGAGGAACTCCAAATTTGAATTTGCAGACATACCCCACAGTTGCAGGCCGTATATTCGTTTGGGCCTTGTTTGGGCTTTTATATCTCAATATAATTAAATATTTATTAGATCAACACTTCCCCTTATTAAAAAATTTGGATTTGTTTATAAACTTAAAACAATATTAAAGTAATTACGCCATTACACAAAAATATTCAGCCTCTTACACATTTTGAATATCCACTTTCTTAATATTAGCCTCTTTAAGTTTCTTTAAAATTTTTAAAGCTTGATTCTTTCTCATATTATCAATTTCTCACTTTCATTGTTAGATGTATTTTTTTCCTGAATCTTTGATTGTATAGATTTTATTCATTCGCATTTATAATAATTTCTGCAAGTTGTATTTTTTCTTCATTTAGTTATTCTTCATATATCATAAGTTCTTTTTTGTTTGAATTCTTGTCCTTTATGTATGAAAATGTTTTACCTACAATATCTGAATGGATTGTATTTAAAGGTTTATTTGTTACAAAACTTTTGCTTTTAGGAAAACTTTGGCTTTTATTTTCTCCTTAATACGTATTACACAATTATTTTCATTATCGTTCTTTTTAATTGATTTTAGATGATCTATTTTTCTTATAGCTTCTTCGTGAACATAACCTAATCTTCTGTGCCAATTGTTAATATTTTTGTTTATAGCAGTAGCTGCTTTTCTTATGTTTTAAAGCAATATAATTGATACTTCTTCTTTGCTTCTATAATAACTTCATTATTATTTATTATTTTTGCCACACCTTTTTCAATGCAAATTTTTAAACCATTTTTTTCTAATTTACTTGGAGACAGTAGGTTTTCTTCGAGTTTAGGAACATACAAAACATTTTGTAATTCTACTTTTCAACCGCCATATTCTTTTTTATGTTTAATTTGGCTGTACCTTTGCCTTCGATTTTTATTCGATTTCCTTCTGCAATTCAAACGTTACCTGTATGAATTCAGATAATAATTCTTTGCAATGTGTCATGTGGTCGGTTGCGCCTGAAATAAATGTCCATTTGTTGATAGTAATACCATCATTTTAATTTAAACATAATACTTTGTATTCGTTTGTGTTGGTGACTGCTACTTTTGTTTTAATTTGTTCTTATTTTTCTTCCTTTTTCTCTTTAATTTTCTTTGCTTTTTGACAGAACTTTGCAATATGTCCCATTCCACCACATGTAAAACAAATTACAATTTTTGCATTCTCTTCTTGTTTATTTTTATTCAAACTTATACTAGGTTTATGCCATATTTTTGTATTTTTGCCCACTATTTTTTCGTCTCTATTTATGCGTTTCTCTTTAAATCCCATTAAAAAGAAACAGGGTAAAAGAATATTTGGAAGAGTTATACCTTTATTTACTTTTCTATTAATATTTTGAATCTTCGATATATATTTCTGCATCGTCATGCTATCTATTTTACAAATTGTTACCATCTCTTTTAATAATAATACTGTGTGTAAAATGCCAAATTTATTATGTAAATCTTGCAACATATTCCATGCTTCTTTGGCTGATTTACAGTCCCCAATATCTTTTAGATAATTATCACTAACTGATAATATAAAGAATTAGAGAGTCTTCTGGTCTTTATTTAATTGATCACTAGTTAAAGTTAAATTTTCATTGTAACCGGGATCAACTGCCTTCCAACAATGCTTCTGAATTAATGCTGCTTTCACTCTGACTGACCATGGATAATAATTTGAATCTTCTAATTTAGTTATTCTAAATTCTTTGCTTGACGCCATATTTTTCTTTGTTTACTTTTAATGTTATTTGTTTTTATTTTTTATCTATTAAACAACTTCTGCGCTATTTATATTTGCCTGGGCCTAAAACCTGTTGTTATTTGCAGTGTTTTGTGAATAAAATTCACTTGATTTTATTGTAGTTGTTAAATTATATCAATGTATACACTGGAAAAATAAACAGAAAAAATTTCCAACGATATTTTCTAACTGTAACCACGGTATAGATTAATATCAAAATCTCACAATGCTGCCTAGATATTTTTATAATCGTAAATTCAAATATCTCAATATAATTAAATATTTATTAAAACAATACTGCTATGCTTATCAACATATTATTATTGACTGTAACTGGGTAGGTGGTGAAGATAACCTAAACGGATTTGGATTCGTTGGTCTTGATGTGCCAATCCCAAAGCAATTTGGATATTCTATTAAGGCTGTTTTAAAGCTTTATGGTTGCTATTTCTAGCTTACTATCTGCTACTAGTATTGCGTGTCATCTGCAAAAGTACCCCTCGACAGCAGGGATATCTGCTCTAAATAGTAGATAACGAGTGGGTTTTAATTTTCTCCCTAGCTTGACTGGAAAAATCTATTTTGAAGGTAGGCTTTGATAAAGATGTAATAGTTTGTAGGCATAAAAGCAGAATACCACCATTCTATACTCGATCAAATACCTGGCTTAAAATTTACTTTGAGATGATATAGACAACAGGCTAATTGGTCGGTAGGACTCGAATTCCCCAGTTTCAAGATCATAAATATGCACCTGAGTCCTCTCGCAACGCTTCTGGCCCATGTTTGGTTTTACGATTTGGGGGTTTTTGGTTTACTGGTTTCTTTAATTTTTTACTTGCTTTGTACTGATTTGTCTCTGTACAATTTCTTTAAGCCCGGCTATAAGCTTATTTAGTGTTGTTTTGTCTTTAATAAATCTTCTCTATTGCGTTTTTAGCAATTAAGTCTCTGATTTCTAAGTGACCAATTTTGTTTGCCTGTTCTACCGATGGAAGCATTGCAATCACGCAGTAGTCTGCAGTAGTCTAAACGCATTTCACCGCTTCCTCAATATCAGTGGCAGTTTTTAGAAGAAGTTGGGTTATTGGTTAATTATTAATTTTATATTTAATACTTAACGAGCTTATTCCTGATTAGTTGTTTCCCCACAATACTTTAATAAAAACTATAATTTGTTTTACTTTTATTTACAAAGTAAAGTACATAATAGTTATCACAAAAATTTTTAATATCGAGATTTTTGCGGACATATCCGTTTTCAACTCACCAAATTCAGAAAAAAGTTTTTGAAGTAGTGTGTGTCTGTGTGTGAGTGTGTCTGGCTGTGGGTCTTCCTGTCTGTGTCCTCTCTACAGTCACCCGGGTAAACTGATCATCCTGGAAATTCGTATTTAAGCTTTTAACAAAAATTAGGATGTCCAGCGACTTTTACTAAAATCCAGCAACCGGTGGCAGTTTATTGGTAAGGGTTTTCGATTTTTTGCGAATATTTCAAAACCTATCAAGTTTATGAAAGTACGAAAGTGTTTAAAATTAAATTTTAAACAAATTTAGTTATTAATTTTTCAAAATTTAATATTTTAGGAGCTCACCCTTCTTCGTTTTTGTTTTATTGAAATTGTTCCTATCAGGTTGCACAAATATAGTGTCATTATAATCAGCTGTTAATTAACAATTAATAAAATATGGTCATATATCATTCAAAAGTGGCGGAGTATGAAAGTGGTTAATTAATGAAATATACTTATGTTTTTGTCAAAAGTAACGAATATGTCTCAAATTCGTTAAACAAAGTCGTGTGGTAACCACACCATTTTTTTTATTATAGTTCCGTTTTTCTTTTATGTAATATATTAAAGTGCTTTCATTTTTGTCTCTCTCTCTCTCTCTCTCTCTCTCTCCTATACTCTTATTCAATTGATCTTTCATTTAATTGATTCAATATAAGAAGCCTTTGTCACTTGAAAATTTAAATACCAAAAACTATCCTGAATAACAACTTTAATATTTTACCATCTGTTTTTCTATTCAGGCATGACAATAAACCAAATTTAACTTCAAAGTTTACACGATTCATTAATACGAAGATATAAATACAAGGGCATAAAATCTTTAATCCTCTTCATGATAAAATGAAGGTATAAATAACAGAACTGCCTTATACATCTCTGTCATCCTTGCTAGATTATAGCGCTATATTTATCTATAACCTCTGCATGGTAAAAATCAAGTCAACACGCTTGGGCTTTACTAATTCATTTGAACCTTTGATATAAAATGCATTTCTTCGTAAATTACCACTCGCCCATTTACCCTAGATGGCAAGCGAAGAAGCGTTATTTGTCTAATGTTAGGCACGTTCGGCCAGCAGTCCCCAATATTGACTCTCTTGCGTGAGCAAGGGCAGGGCAAATACTGGCACATGTTTTGCCATCTTCCTATTTATATTTTTTTAATATTAGTCATACATTAGATGAGTCACAGCTTTTTTACAGTACTCACAGGTACTTCTTAACTATGCAACGTCTCGTTTGCACCAGCGCTTGAATTAAATTAAATGCCACGGCAAAAATACACGGTATCCCTGGCGAAAAAGGGAGACGGTGTGTGCTAAAAGGTCTGAAGTGAGGCAAGCACGAGAAGAGGGAGTATTTAGCGAACAGGAAATCACTTGTGTTGATAAGTTCCCGTACGGAGAGCAGCAGGTCCCTTATACCTAGTGTAACTACAATTATATTAAATAGAAAGACAAGTAAGGGTTTCTTTTATTTTCCCACAAACAAACAAAAATGGCGTCCTATACCCTTCCCCTTTGACTCAACCTCCACAGTACCCATGTGGACGAACCATGCGCTTCAGAGACCGGCTTCTTTTACCGTTTATAGACTACGTCACAGCTATTTTTGATTAATTTTAGCTAATTATTCTGCCTGCAATTTGATAAAAAAGTATTTTCTTGTAACAAATTAGTACAGCTCTTTAAGTATATTTTGGAAGATACGGAACACCTATTGTTACTACTTTGCAGCCAGGGATTTCGTGGTTTAAGATCTCTTTTTGTTTATTAGCGCTGTCAACAATTTTAGTTGCAAGACCTTTGTATGTTTTGATTTCTCCCTGTAGGGTGGTTTTGGATATCTAATACTGCAAGCCTATGCATCACTGCCAAAAGTCACAAAATATTGTACTATTACCAGATTGGTAATTGTGTGCAAAAATTTAAGAAATGGGTTTGTTAAATATGGCTTAAAATTAGATAAATAAATGACACGAAACCAACCTAAATAAAACATGATGAAAATTGAACTCAAAAAATAGATTTACTCAATCCAAGTCCTTTCCTAGAATGCCAATAATATCTTGTCAAAAACCAATCAAATCCTAACCTACACCCTAACAAATTGCATTAAAACATTTTCTCATGATAAATGATCCACCAATTTTCCAGCGGAATAATTAAACCAAAAATTAACTGGCTAAGAAATAAAAAAGCCAAGTGTGGTTATTTGCCATAATAAAACATTTTGATTGTCTTCCACTCAACTTTTTCAAATAAAAAACACACATCTCAAAACGTCGACATGAAATTGCAAATGTTTTTTTGCACGACTACGACACTTTTCAGTACAGTAAATAAATTACATTTTGTAAAAAAAATTTGGATATTTCAAATTATATCAAATATTTTACTGATAATTGACATAAATTACTTTAAGAATTAAGAGTCAATTAAAATAATGGTTTTAAGGATTTTTTTAAACTCTATAATAATATAATATATCAAAACAAAATTACGGCTTGAATTTCAATTTAATATTTAAAAAAATTAAATTATAAGAAACGAATACTTATATAGTTTCAATTCAAGGATTTAAAAATAATTAATAATTTTTTTCAAAAATTCCATAATCAGAGAATATTTTGCCAATTGTGAATTGTTTTTGCCACTTTTCTTTAAATTTACCTTTTTTCTTAGTAATAATATATATGTAGTTTGAACAAAATGGGCGGAAGCGAATTAGGCAGATATTAAGGATTAATACATAAAAATATAAAATAGATAAATAACAACTGAAGTGTAACCAATTAAATTTACGTTTCAATAA
>JARJDX010042806.1:0-14221 GCA_030264735.1 Gymnusa sp. GC000175
GATAAGCATCAACACAATGTGGTTTTAAACTACTTCATTTGAAAATTATTGCTCTTCGTGCCACGCGTTTGGCAAAATAGTTCCGATAATTTTACTGAAATTCTCCAATTTTTTACTTCACTAATGTGATTCCTCAATGGATGTCATTATTTGCCATTATTATATTTTATTTTTTACACACCCAATTGTTGTCAAGCGCAGCCGCTAGAGCGGCGCTCCCATCGCATATTGAAAATTGGAAAAAATCATTGGAAAGGGTCAAAAATACGATTAAAAGTCAAACTTCGCTAAACAGTCAAAATTTGCTTAAAAATGTCAATAGCACGACAACTAAAGAAAAATTCGTTTGAAAACAATAAAAATTTGGTTAAAAATATCAAATTTGTTCGAAAGTATTATGAATTTGCTTAAAAATGGCAAAAATTCATACAAAAATGACAAATTTTGTTCAAGAATTTTAAAAATTTGGTAAAAAATGATAAAATTCATTAAAAAAATGCTTAAAATTGAAAAAATTTGTAATAAAATATCAATACTCTCTAGAAAGTTTACAAATTTATTCAAATATGTTCAAAGATGTCAGCATTCCCTAGAAAGTTTAGAAATTCATTCGAATATGTCAAAAATATGCTCAAAAATGGCAAAAATTTGTATTAATATGTCAGAATTTATATAAAATGGTGAATTTGTTTGAAGTTTGCTGGTAAAATGTCAACATTTTGTTTAAAAATGTAAAAATTCGTTTTAAAATGCCAAAAATTTTTGCTTCTAAAATAAAAATTTATTTTGATATCAAAAATATAGACTAAAATTTCACAAATTTCTTTAAAAATGGCAAACATTTGATAGAAACAGTCAAAAATTTGTTCAGAAATGTTTAAATTTCGCCCGAAAATAACGAATGAAATAAAAATGATAAGAATTCATTAAAAAATGTCAAAAATACGTTTCTAAGTCAACATTTGTTTATTAATGCCAAAAATATTATTAAAAATTTGTTTTTAAATGTCAAATAAATGCGCCAAAAAGTCAATATCTCTGAAAGGGAAAAAATCTTTAAATATGACAAAAAAAGGTGAAATTTTCTACGTATAGTCAAAATTGGTTCAAATTTGTCAAAAGTTTGCTAAAAATGTTAAAATTCGTTTGGAAATGTCAATTACACACCAATAATAGACTTTCAAATGGAAAACATTAGTTTAAAAATGCAAAAAATGGACTCGAAAAGGTCAACATTTCTAAATTTGTTCAAAAATGTTAAAAATTTGCTAGAAAATGTCAAGTTGTGCTTGAAAATGTCAATAATTTACTAAAAATTTTAATTTTTTTAAATATCAAAATTCGGTAAACAATGGCAAAATTTGAAGTAAAACTATCAAAATTTAATAAAAAATATCAAATTTTATAATGACAAAAATTGTAATTTTCTCATACTTTTGCAAAATTTGGGAAATATTTAATTAAAGACAAGTCAACTAGCGACAGTCGGAAAAAAACGTCTTTCATAGGGTGGGAGCGAAATTTAAATCATTATGAAAAGAGCAAACACGGACGTACAGTAACAAGTGTTTAGAAATAAAAAAATAACAAAATCCATAATAAGATATTAAAAAATATGGTTCACACAAGTGTGCAATGTGGTGTTTTGATCATGTGCAATATAAATTGAAATGAGAGGTTAAAATGAACTTTAAACAAGTTGACTAACAGTATCGACGTGTTCAAGGTTGGTGGACATGAATTTGTGTTTACATAGGTTGTGAACCAACCTAGTAGCCATTCCAACCTTAGAATTAGAATTAAAAAAATAACAAAATCCATAATGAGATATTGAAAAATATGGTTCACACAAGTGTGCAATGTGGTGTTTTGATCATGTGCAATATTAATTGAAATAAGAGGTTAAAATGAATTTTAAACAAGTTGACATTTAAACAGTAATAGTAATGGCGTGTTCAAGTTGGTAGACATGAATTTGTGTTTGCACAGGTTGTGAATCAACCTATTGGCCATTCCAACCTCCTGTTAAGCTCTCAATATGGAGATGCTATCAGCCTCCATCTGTAAAAAGGTTGAGAGGAGGTCACAAATAATTTGTCTTCTTTATTTCAAATAATTTAATTTTTTAATTTATACAAGTATCTTACATTCATTGCACAGTTTTGTCAGAAGAGTTGCTTGCCATCAGTCGACCATATTGGTGGTTCGTTTAGTTAGAATGGCTAATTCAAATACAAAATGTATCAGGTCTACCAATCTTGGGCGTGTTCACCTCAATAGTTACCGCGGGGTTCACTAGGTGGCGCCACTTCAATCGTGGCAGAGGCCTATGTAATTATATTAAAATATATTGACTTTTAAGCCGGATTTCACAAGATTCAAGTCTTGAATATTTTAGTTAACATATTTTTATGTTGCTCTTAGCCATACCAATCTTCTGTCAATATGAGATGCTATCAGCCTCCATCATTATTTATTTAGAAATGAAATTCCATCTACATTTTTAATTCATACAATTATCTTATATTCAATGCACAGTTTTGTCAAATAAGTTGCTTGCCATCAGCCGCCAAATTGGTAACGTCGTTAAGTAATAATGGCTAATTTAAATACAAAATGTATCAATCTTAGGCGTACTCTCCTCAATAGCGACCGCGGGGTTCACGAGATGGCGCCACTTCGATCGTAACAGAGGCCTATGCAATTATATTGAAATATTTTGACTATTAAACCGGATTTCACAAACTCGTTTGAAATATTTAAGTTAACTTAAATTTTAAGAAACAATTTAAGTGGCGGATGATTCTTTAACTTTTATACTGTTCCAATTCAATGTTACTCATGGATTATCAAGCATGACTAACCTCAACTTACATCTCATATTTCTAAATTATTCCTAGACAAATGTTCGTCCCCTGACGTTCAAGAATATCTGCGTTCCTATGTGAAGTCACTCCATGTACCATGCTCTGCTTTCACTGTATCACGCAAATCGAAGGGTTTTATTCTTCTAAGTCGGCGGTTCAAGTTTGTGTTATCAAGTAGTTGTTGAACCTCGGCGTTGGGATATCAATAAAAGCGTACTGCATGCTTCCCAGCAACTCGTTTAATTTTCTCTTCATTTATAAGGGATGTTTGGGTCTTTGTGTAAAATCATATTTACCGCATACCACGGAGTATCTATGATGATCCTTGGCACTTTTTCTGCCCTGTCTAAATGATCTTGAGTATTGTTTCCTTCTTTGGCTTCACATCACTCATAGAGATTTTTCCTCAAAAACGATCCCCTTTCATTCCTTTCTATCCTCGGCCGCTCTTTGTCACTGTCTAACCTTCAACCTTTTCAGGTCTCTCTCCACATTGAATTTTCATCAGAGTTTGAGTCGCCCCACTGGCCGAATTCTTTCCATTCTTCTTTATAATATTTGCTTAGTTAGACTTAGACTCGGCAGTTTTTCATGCGTTGTACGTGTCCTAGGGATCTTATCCGCATTGCCTTTACAGGTCCTACTATGGTTTCTCCGTTTTCCAGTTGTTCTAGTTCGTGGTTCATCCGAATTCTGTATCCGTTGTCCTCTGTTCTTATAGGGTCATTTATCATTCGTAGATCCATCCTTTTTAATTTTAGCAAGCTTATTTCCAGATCCTTGTGAGAGCCCAACATTCACACCCATATGATTATTACCGGTCTTGGTGCTTTGAAAGCCCATTCCCAAAATTAGGTGCCGTACAGTTGTAGCATCTTCCTAGGAACTACATAATACAGTGTTGGTACTACCACATTCTTTAAGCTCACTAATGATATTTCATCCATTTTTCGATATGGGAAATTACATCTTTCATTGTTGGAGCTTATCACTTGCTTTGTGAAGTTTACTGTCTGCTTCTTGTATGGAGAATCCAGTGGCAAGTATAGCCGCATAATCGGCGAACGTTGCTGTGGTTACATCGTCTATTTGAAATAAGTCGCGTGTATAAAGCAGGTACAAAATTGGTCCCAAAAGACTGCAGACGTGCATTTATTTCTTTGAAGCTAAGTACTCATCTTCTTGTCTTATTCTAAACAATTGTCCAGTGAGGTAGAATTCCAAGAGTTGTACATCTTGGGCTTCTACCACTTTATTAAGATTGTAGACTTGTTCTTGTTGCCACATCAAGCAAGAATATTGTTTGTTGTCTAGGGTTTTCTCGATTTTATCTGTAATGCTGTGGACCTGATCCATGGTAAATTGTTGATTTTGGAATCCAAAGTGATGGTCCGGAATTATGAGGATGATTTCACTCTAGCAGGAGTTTTTTTAATAGCTTCGATATGGTGGAACTAAACTTTTAGGCGTTGGGGCGACTTTTTAGTTGGAAGTGTACTTACGGGCAACTACGTTCTTTTTTACACTTTGGGTACAAAGTCAATGTGAAACTTGTTGGCGACCTTTTTTTAGCTGTTCAAGTTAGCTTCGCAGGAGACTTTCAGAGGTCGACGTCTTGACCATCCGTGGTATATAGGGACAATATGTGGGACAGG
Organism: Gymnusa sp. GC000175; assembly: GCA_030264735.1. Classification (NCBI taxonomy): domain Eukaryota; kingdom Metazoa; phylum Arthropoda; class Insecta; order Coleoptera; family Staphylinidae; genus Gymnusa; species Gymnusa sp. GC000175. Next base: position 4,523 of record JARJDX010042806.1, read on the forward strand.
CACCAGATGTGTGTACATATCAGGCTGGCGGACGACTAGAAATAGTTACGGCGACCCCTGATATAGGCCTTTAAGATTGCGACCCCTAAAATAGGCCTATAAGATTAATATAGCTTATAATTCTGCCCTTTACAGCAATTTGTCTCAGTTAAGTTCTGGCATTACACTGAAACGTTAATATTACGATACCTTTCCGTGGGAGCTGTTTGCGTTAAAGGTGGAAATGTCCATTTCATCCACAGTATGCTACGCTTATCTCCGCCAGATTAAACGTAGAGGGTCGTTGATATTATGACCCTTCTACGGCAACTTTCATCACAACCATTTCTTATGTTGAGGAATTTTATTTCACACAGCCCTTTGTACGATTCAAGAGAGAAACTCCCACCGCTTGGTCGAATTTTTTCTCGGCGCCGCGATCCTGAATACAGGTAATTCTACACATTCTAGTTTAAGATCTGGCAAACTTTCCTCCATCGATCTAACCCTTTGTTCCCCCAACACTCCACTAATTTAATATGGCGTCAGGTAGCGGACGGACTGGGAAGTGTCTCGCTCATCAGCAAAACCCTTTATTCACACGCCACGAACCAACGGGACAAGGTAGCGGTTGCCTTGATAGCCTTTAAAAAGACTCGCGCAAAATTATTATTTCGTCAAAGGGAGAAAGCTACTTGTCGGAAATTTCTTTGACTACACCTGTCGCCCAGGGTTTGAAAAAGGTGCCCTTGGCATCAATGGACGCATGACCACGGCCCTATTACAGAGCTCTGGATCTGCAGTTTAAATCAGTCAGTAGCATCGGTTTCTCTAGTCTCCGTATGCGTAAGTGTTTATGAGAATTGTCGATTTAGGTATCTCTGATGATGAATATGAGAAAGCGTGTATATTCATCTTTAGGGTGGTAAAGTTTGATCGTTTATGCTAAAAACTTTAAAAAAATATTAGAAAATGTTACGCCTTCAGCACTCAAAGGATTCAGTGTTTCCAATGTTGATTTAGGAATTGGTGAATCGCCCTTCATTTTATGCATTCGGGTAATTAGTATTTTGATTATGTTTAATCGTTTGATCTGTAGTCTGTGTAGTCAAAATATTTTGCTCAACCACACTATAAAGTTATTGGAGTTTGAATATCACGCATCAAATCTATATGATAATAATTTTTATGCAATTAATAAATTTTTTTTACCCAGAATAACATCATTGAAAGTGAAATGACTGTCGATCCCCGTCACCACAAACACTTCGTAGCAAAAAGAGGTGAAATTCTTAACCGAATAATGGAAGAATGCGGAAGTGTAGGAATCTCTTTTCCCCGTTCTGGTGAACAGAGTGACAAAGTTGTGCTGAAAGGCTCAAAAGACTGCATTGAAGCAGCTAAACAAAGAATTTCTGAACACATTACCGACCTTGAATCTATGGTAACCATTGAATGTATTATTCCACAACAAAATCATCGTACAGTAATGGGTGCCAAAGGATATAAAGTCCAAGGTATAACTTCAGAATTCGACGTTCAAATAAAATTCCCCGACAAAAACAATACAGATGAATATGTTAATAATGATGGGCAAGTAAACGGCGATCTAAGCGATGAACCCATACGCCAATGCGATGTCATTCGCATCAGTGGAAAGGAAGAAAATTGCAAAAAGGCCAAACAAGCTCTTTTGGATCTTAAACCAGTTACGATTGATGTTGATGTGGCTTTTGATCATCATCGATATCTTATTGGTAAAAATGGAAAAGATGTTAAGGAACTTATGCTTAGGTACGATGTCCACATCTTCCTTTCACCTGCTGAACAAAAGGAGGACAAAATTAAAATTACCGGCCCACCATCCAATGCCGAACTTGCTAAGGAAGCTGTTTTAGAAAGAGTTAAAGAGTTTGAAGCTGAACGCAAAGAAAGAGAATTGAAATCATTTGCTTTACAAATTGAAGTTAATCCTGAATATCATCCAAAAATTATTGGAAAACGTGGTGCAGTTATTAGCAAAATTCGCGGTGATCATGATGTACAAATAAATTTCCCAAAAAGAGGTAAAAATAAAATTTCATTTATGATTATAATTATAATATAATCTAAAATCTTTTGATAGGTGATCCTGAGGAACATATTATCACCATTGTTGGATATGAAGACAGTACTCATAAGGCTAAAGAAGACATTATGAAGATAGTCAATGAGCTCAATGATATGGTCAGGGAAGAAGTGGTTCTTGATTCTCGTGTGCATTCGAGGTTGATTGGTACCCGCGGTCGTAACATTCGCAAAATTATGGATGATTATAAGGTTGATATTAAATTTCCAAGAAATGAGGATGCAGATGCCAACGTGGTAACCATTACGGGTGCCGAGGAAAATGTTTTGGAAGCTAAAGATCATTTACTCAATTTGGAAGAAGAATATGTAAGTTATAACATAACACGCTGCGGTTATTGTCGACTGGAAAAAAAAATACGAAAATACGGCGAAAGTGGAGTCCACTTTTCAATCGTCGCTCGCGGCAAAACTGGCGCGTGTGTATGATCCCATGTGTCGTACCGGCGAACACGATTCGCGCGTGCCTGTGTTTTGTTCCGTTAATGGAAATATGCCGAGTCGACAATAAACGCTCCATGTGTAGTAGTACTAAAAATTAAAATTTAGAATATTTACTAATTAATGTTGTTTATATTATAGTTGCAAGATGTTAGTGAGCAAGAAATGTTGAATAGTTATCGCGCGCCTGCAGGTGGTCATAAAGAACACAGCTCTCGAGGTGGTCTCGACAGTAACGGATTTGTTGTAGCTGGAGGTCCTTGGGAACAACAAGCTCCAAATACTGATAGCGTAACGGAATTTCCATCATTTGGTGGTCATAATAGTGAGCCACCACCTGTGTCTCCCATTTCTGGTGCATGGGGACACAGACGCTAAAAAACAAATATAAAAAAAGAACATAACTGATGACCAGTCCCTGAAATTTTCTAGTTCCAATTGGAACTTTAACCAATATATAAAAATAATTCATATAAAAATAGAATAAACACACTGCCAATTTGAAAAATTGTTAAAAGGACTGGTGCTCATATAATACTAATATTAGACCTCTTCCTCACTATTTGCTGCATTAATTGATAGGCCTGGCTACGACAACGGACTTGACATGGATCTGATTCACACAAGACGCATTTCGATAAATTTTTTAACGATTTTTTTGGTCTTCCTTAATAGAAGATCTATTTAAAACAAAAAATGGCCTATAAACGGCGGCTCTAAACTATGTAGAGATGTTATAATGATATTTACTATTACTATTTTAGTTTATGTACATTGTGTTTGTTTTTAATGTATATTATGAATAGTTTAATTGTGGCATAGATAAGTTGTTTATTTTCTTTGTTATGCATATATCCTTGCATAGATTTTAAGTGAAAATTAACCCAGAGTTATAATTTTGTAACGTAAATTAAGGATTATATTGTAAATTGCTCATTGGGTGTTTCAATTACGTTTCAATAGTTATACAATTTAATTCCAATTATTTTTAAAATTTTTATCGGTGATTGTGATAATATTATAAAAATCTTGATGGTTTTTAAACTGTTATGCCGATGATATTTTGGTCTATAGCATTGAATGTTTTTTTTATTATATATTTTTTTTGGAATAAGTGTCATAATAACCTCTCTAATCATATACTGAGGTGGTGCAATTGTGCCTTCCTCTTTTTTTTATATATGACCGTACTGAACTCTAGTAATGTTGTAGATGCATTTATTTCCTTTTTGCAAAGGAAAAGGAATTACTGTATTTCTGGTAAATAAAAGCTACATAAACTTAGACTGATTGTTACTGGGAAACTGGTATATTTATATCAGAATATCATTTATAATACTGTATATAAATATATACAAGAGTCCTTGCGGTCCTTTTGTTAGCCCAGGACTACCTGAGGGAGAGAAATATATGATATAATAATTTAATCTATTCTTTATTTTTTCCTATCACTTTTAGATTACCGTTTATTTATATTCTTATTATGAATGGATAAGCTATAAGAATTTTGATTCAAAATCCGTAAATTTGGGTTTTCAACACTGAAATACAGAAATACTTACACTGCCGTGTATTCTAATTAAGCCGAGAGAGCGAGGAAGCGGGGCAAAAAAAAAATACAACTATAGTCACTAACGTTTTTGACCGACATGGCGATAGCCATAGAGATAGTCCCTAAAACCACCTAAATATCTCGATATATCTATTCGAATATGCCTTCAAAAAAATTTTACGCCGTCCCGTACGGCCTTCTTAGTTTCAAAATCGAACGTCGATTTCTCCGAAACGGTAATTCGGATCAAAAAAGTTTCAAAAGACAAAGTAAACTTCATTCGTGGGTTAGTAAAAAAGTTTTATGGCTCGACGTTCTCCGGCAATATACGTGGGCTCAAGAAGGCCAAAATGGTAAAAATGCCAAAATCTGGTTTTCGGCTGTTATGGCTACCGCAGTAAAATATGTTGGAAATGTCCCTTCGGGCGAATTAAAGCACTCTCTTGGTGCTATCCGATGCTGTTTTAAAAAATATATAACGACGCTCCGTTTGGCGTCGCGACGCCGTCAAAGTTAAGAGAAGTTGAAATGACGATATCTCCAAAAGAGCAATTCGGATCGTAATACCTCACGTGTAAAAATTAAAGATCGTCTAAAAATCTATAGAAAATACATGTCTCGACGTTCTGCGGTCAAAAAAATTGTTAAAATTTTTACGTTAAAAAACAGGCCCTTTTGAAACATATTTAAGAAACGACGATATTTCCGAAACGGTAACTTTGATCGAAAAAATTTTAAATAAATTTTTGTAGGCCGTCTGAAGATCTACAAAAATATCAATTTACACGAAAATATCAGACTTTATTTGCAATTTTATCGAACGTCTTCGAATCTTGCGAAAATTATGTCCATAAGATTTCTGAAACTGGCGATGAAAATTTTTTTCTGATACCGTGGCTCGATAGCTTCCCAGGGGTAGGTCGACACAAACTTACCGAGAAGCCTGTGTGGCAAATTGCACGGCGTCCAGATGCTTTTGAAATTTGGCGTCGTGACGCCATATCTCTGGAACGGCGCCTGCTAGCGAAACGCCGAAAGCGGCATTTAAAATAGTGTCCTAAATAATCGTGGTACCAATAATTTTGTTTGTTTCTCTTAATATTTAAAGGTCGCAATAAATTTTTTTGCCAAAAAGAGAGGATAAAAATTTCCCCTCCGTCGCGATTCCGACCTCGGGGTGCCAAATTTTTTTCAACCCTAGAAATCGATAGAACTAAAAAACCGTTCGCGGAAGCCTTTGCCTCGATCGGTACGGAGTCGAGACGCGTTTAAAAAAAAGTGACGCGCGAGAACGGCGTCACCTAGGAAAATCTACAAAACGGCATTCGACTGGTCTCGATTAAAAACCCCCATTGCAAATTTTCAGCCATTTTGTTTTTTAATATTTAGAGATCGAAAAGAATTATTTTTTTCTCTTTGTGGTTTTTTTGTAGGGTTGTGGAAAAAATCGATGTTCTTTTTTAAATTCCAAGTTATAAAGCTGAAATCTACAGCATTCAAATGGCCGTAAGACGGCGCAAAATGCTGTTGTTCCCGATTTATGAATTTTTTTTTGTTCTCCCTCAAAGACTTTTCATACTTCATTGATTCTTTAAAAATTTTTGGACAGAATAAGGGTTTCACGCCACCCACGTGCATTTTTCCAACTAATTCTATTTCAATTCGACGGGCGAAAGTTTTATGGAAAAATGACCCCCACCCAGAAGCCGCTTTTATTTTCTATCCCAAAAAAAAATTATTTTTATCCCAAAAAAGAAGATATTTTTACAACGGTTTTTTTTTCGTTTTCTCACCGCGACCGGAGTTTTCCTTAAATTTTCTTTTTTCTTTAATCTTAAGATGCGCCATTTAATTCTCTTTCTTTCCTTGTCATCGCTTTTTTTCTGCCGCCTTTATTTCGTCTGATAAAAAATTAAAGGTGAAAAAATTCGCGATTCGCTTCAAACCCACTGGAACGAACCGATGTATGTATTACTAATACTCCATAATACTCTCTCTCGCATATCACTCACCCTTGTGATGGTGATTTCATCATCCAAGCGGCACATACGGTTTTTATATAATAAAAATAAAAATTACTTTTGAGACGTGTAAATTATTTTCAGTCGGCGTAAAAAATTTTAAATATTCCCAGAATAAATAAAATAAATAAAAAAAAAATTATTTTCATAAAATAATTTATGTTAGGTTAGGTTGCCAATTTTTTTTTATTATTTTTTTCAGTTTTTTTATCAACAAATCCTTTAAAAATTTATTGAAGTTTTTACCGAAATAGATTAGGGTTACCATCTTGTTTTATTTAAGTGTTTTAGTGTTTATAAATTTTCTATACGCGATTCAAGCTAAGCGATACGCCCTCTAGCAGGGAAAAATGTACCACTCCATGGTGGGTACTTTATTTTATTTATATGTATTTACATGTTTAAACGAGAAAAAAAAAAAGAAAAATACACAAAAAAACATCGAGTTACTATTAATATAATCTGTCATAACCTTATTTTACCCACCATGAGCAATAAAATATGGCGGGAAAACTTAATTTAAATCGAATTTGAATTCCTTTAAACATAAATAAAGGTTGCCAAAATTTATGTTAGGGTTGCAAACTTTTTTTTTCAATATTTTTTTATTTCTTAATTTTATTCTCTTTTTCAATCTACAATTCCATTACAAGTTGATTGAAGTTGTAACCAACATGGATTAAGGTTACCACCTTATTTCATTTAGACTTTTTTTGTTTTATGATTTAAAAACATCATAGAGGTACCAACCTTTTTTTCCTTATATATAAAATAGGGTTACCAACGGTTTTAGAAGCCGGTAAAGCCAGAGCCAAGAACTGAGTCGTTGAAAGTTCTCGTAAATCTGAAAATTTTCATTGCAATCGTGTTTGTAGGTATTGTTACATATCAAGTTCCAGAATATGATATTATTCATTAGTAGCAATCAGAAACTTTCTGGTCTGTCTCAACTCGAATTGGCGTATCTAAAACACGATCCAGTATAAGGCATTCCAACCTCTCGTTAAATGGGGATGCCAAGATGCCATCAGCCACCATTTTTTAAAGGTATAACAGGAAGTCACAAAAAAATTGATGACATTTCGTTTGAATGGATAATCAGACCTTTTTATTTGTTTAGAAATCGAATTTCATGTATAATTTATAATTTTTCCTTATACCAACATTAAAACATTCAATGCATAGTTTTGACAGAAGTGCACAGAAGATTTGCTTGCCAACAGCCGCCATATTGATAACGTGTCATGCATGGAATGCCTTATACGTACTTACTTCCACTTTTTTGCAGATTTGGATTGTTGGAAATAACAAATACATAAATTTTATTAATAACAATCCTAGTAGGTGGCTTCTCTTTTAAATTCAATTTGCCTTAATTAATTTTCATAATGTATTTGTACCTGTTGACATTTCTTTCATGCATTTCCGGTCAGCGCAATCGTGTCCACCGGTGGGCACAGATTTGGAAATAGCAAATAACATAAATTTTATTATTAACAATCATAGTAGGTGGCTTATCTTTTAAATTCAATTTGACTTAATGTCCATAATGTATTTAATTTTAAAATAGCATTTCAAAATTGGGTTTTATTTTTTTTATTTTGCATCATGGCAAAAGAACTACTGAATCAAAAGCGTTTAAACGACTACGGCCGAGCACGATCATACGTAGCCAACTTCATACTGCCCGAGAGTCCAATCTTACCGTTTCCCTATCCTACGTTGCCGGTTCTAATCAAAATGCCTTAACCCAACCACTTAACCTTAAACTAGCAAACCAAAACAAGTGACGCCGGAAAATGGCTGCATAGCATTCTAACCTTTTAAATTTATTGCTTCTTAATCGACTTAAACCTACGAGTGCCACATAATGTCGGGAATGTTATATGGAGGTGATGAAATTGGAGCGTTAGTATTTGACCCAGGCCATCATTCACTTAGAGTAGGATATGCACAAGAAGATACTCCAAAAGCAGAAATTCCAGCTGTAGTAGGTGTAGCACCAGATAATAGCCCTAAAATAGAACCTGAGGTTAAGCCAGAACCTAATAATGTCACTTCTTCAGCGGCTGGTAAATTTGCAATGATATATTAAAAATACAAAAGGTCATATTAATATATTTTAGCATGGAAATATTTTATCGATACTACATACTTGCATACACCACGACCAAACATGGAATTACACAGCTACATGAAAGATGGAATGATAGAAAACTGGGATTTTTTTGAGAAAGTTATAGATTATTCCTATCAAAAAATCATACAATCAGAATCGGAATTTCATCCAGTACTATTCTCAGAATCACCTTGGAATCAGCGACAGAAACGTGAAAAACTTATGGAGATTATGTTCGAAAAATACAAAGTTCCTGCCTTTTTTTTAGTAAAAAATGCCGCTTTGGCAGCTTTTGCCAACGGAAGATCAACAGCTCTTGTAATAGATAGTGGGGCCACACATACTTCTGCTATACCTGTATTGGATGGTTATGTTATATCTAACGCTGTAGTAAAATCACCTTTAGGTGGAGATTATTTGATTCTCCGAGCTAGGGAAATGCTTGAGAATCAGGGCATTGACTTAACACCTGCAGCCTTAATTGCTAATAAAGATGTAATTAGAGACAAAGATAAGGCCAAATATACAAAAAAAAATATTTCATTCACACCGACCAATAGTTGGATGGCTTATATGACAAAGAAAACAGTTCAAGATTTTCAGCAAAATGTCTTACAGGTAATATATTCATTTATTAACTTAACATATTAAAACCTGTTGGCCCACCGGTGGACATTTCTATAAAATATATGTACATAGTCCATTCGGCAGTCCCTTAGAGAGATTATAGATACAGTGTCCCCACCTGTTGACATTTCTTTTATAATAATAATAAGGCATTCTTTTAAACATTTCCGGACAGCATGTCCACAGGTGGGCACATGGCATTTGGTCAACCAATGAACGTTTTTCACGAAGTGTCCACCGGTGGGCACACATCTTTTCGCTTTTTGAAAACATGTGATTCCTGGTGGGCATGGTTTAAAGTGATAATAAATATTTAATAAATTCTTGTGTAGGTTGCAGAATCTCCTTATGATGAACGGGTTGCAGCCGCCATTCCCGCAGTACATTATGAGTTTCCTACAGGTTATCATCAAGATTTTGGACCAGAACGATTTAGATTAGCTGAAGGATTATTTGACCATGCAATGTTGGGTGCAGGATATATAGGTAAAAGCATTAATTCATGGCCTCCTTCACCCTTAAGTATATGCTATGCATAAGGTGACCAGACGTCCCGGTTTGGCCGGGACAGACCCTGTTTTGGATCAGTTGTCCCGGTGTCCCGAGAGGTACCCTTTGTGTCCCGGTTTGAATTTTGTGTCCCGGTTTAGAATTTTCAAGAAATAGACTTTATATTTTCACATAAAATGTAATATTTTTACAATTATGTCTATCAAAAATATTTAATTTTTAACAAATTAAAATATACCATTTACTGTACATTTTTACGTACTCGAAAAAATCTTAAGGCGCGCCGTTTCGCGTCGCGACTTCTTCAAAGTTGAAAAAAGAAA
>JARJDX010042834.1:0-11266 GCA_030264735.1 Gymnusa sp. GC000175
ATGATGAAGAATAAATACAGAGAAGAAAAACTAAACCAAAAAAACACCCGACATCTGATTTTATCATATAATGAGAATTATTTTAGTTTTAAGTGGCGACAACGTGGATTTTAAATGATCCTACAAAAACACCCGGGTGGTGCAGCTGGACATGAGTTCACTTAAAATACAAAGTTTTTGCAAATCTACCCTCATTTCTTCAACAGCATCGTGAGCGAATTATTACAAACTCCAGAAATTTTCCAGAACGAAGGGAACTTTAAGCAATACATACATATCGGTTCTAAAACATCTGTCAACGTTGCCCGACACCAAATTTCCATTCTCCTCTATTGTCAAATTGTCTCTCTCGAAGATCTTTAGCATTCATCGCCTTTGCTATTCTTTCCTTCCACTGTCGTCTTGGTTTTCCTCTCTTTTATCCCTGCGTTGGGATCTATTACATCGCTCTTCTATGTATTCGGGTCTCACTTATTCTTTGGACGTGGCATTAAACTCCTCAACGCATCAATTTCTGTTGCCTTAAAACCTCTCATGTTTCTTACCATGTCTCTGCGCCATATATTAGACTCATTAGACCTGATCAGCGTGTTATAATTATTGTATTAACTTTTCTTTTTAATTTCCCAGCTTCAGAATACTCCATTTAGGTATCCAAGTACATTGCCTAAGTAATTCGTGATGTTAATTTTTCATCGCCGTTTCCCTTATTGCTAAAGATAACTCCTAAGTATATGTATCTCTTGCAATATGTTATATGTTATGTTATAGTTATGTTATATGTTATGTTATAGTTATGTTAAATGTTATGTTATAGTCATGTTATATGTTATGTTATAGTTATGTTATATGTTATGTTATAGTTGACCATTAATCGGCAAGAATTTTGTTTTTTTGGTGTTTAGTTTAAGGCCCCATCTTTGGTATTTCTCTTGTAGTTTCCTAGTCATGTATGTCGTATGCAAAAATTACTTGGTCATCAGCGAACTTGTATATAAACATAATTCTTCAATTTCAATGCCCATTTTAAGGCACTTTTTTTTCGGCTACTTTAGTGCTCTTGCCACATATATAGGCCCATCGGAATTAAATTATAACCTTGTAACCGCGTAGCTAGGCAGCCGAAACAACATCTTAATAGTGATAATCTTAAATAGGTCTTTTAAGAGCTAAACAAGGTATCCATCAAGGTGTTTGATAGTATGTTTTACTCTCAGTTAAAAATAAGATGACATAACCTCTTATTTTAGATTATTAGAGGCATTTACAAGTGAACAAGACGTATTTATTCTTATGGCTCATTTTCGAAGTGGCATCTAACAATACTAGATGTTTTTTTAGTTGGCCGTTTAAAAAATAACGTATTCAAAAATTGCATCCACACTATTAAGGAACTAGAGAAAGCTATTAAATATGACATAGGCAGCATAATTGAGGAGGAATTCCATTCGAAAAGAAAAAAAATGAAAAATCGATTTAGATGTTTAGATTAAAAAGTAATGGTGGTCATTTTGACCATTTACTAGAGAGAACACTTGATAAAATAAATCACCGTAAAATTTATCTTGTTCATTGTTTAAATTAATCACATATAAGAGTACTAAATTAAAAAAAAATACAAACACAAATGAGCTTTTACTGTCAGTTACAACGAACGCCAATGATTAAAATATCCAAACATCTTTATAATTGCACAAGATTACTAGCATTAAAATATCAAACGTCATTTAATTTTCCTACCTACGCAGTCACGTGGTTATTATTAATCAATCTAAATGGGTCTGTATTTTAATAGGGTTGGGGATATACAACATCGCTGGCGTAAGCGCAAGTCCTTCGACAGCTTTTTACCAATATTTATTTTTGACTTCGAGCCATCGTATTACTTTAAGCAGTCCTTTTGTTATATTGCAATGGTTAGTTCTCTTACAGAAGTCAATGTAGTGCTTGTTGAAAACGAATCAATGAAAATTTTATTAATGCAAGTCTGTACAGAGAATACAAAGAGCTTTAATTTTTTGTGCCATTTGACCCCACTTATATTTAAAGGAATGAAGATATTAAGTTAAATTGTGTTAAAGTATTGCCAAATTTTAGTTGGGACACCCTGTAGGACATGCAAAACTCGGCGTATTCTGCGTGTTTATAAGAGTCAAAAAACTTAAGAATGGTAATTGAGCTGTAAAATTATTTCGCGATTATATGACAATTTGTAAACATACCGGAAACTAGAACTAAGGGTTAAATGCCACGTTTAAAAAACAATTTACGTTTTTAATACCAAACTTGCTGAGATTTATTGCAAGTTCTATTTTATAAAAATAAAATTTATACCATTTTGTGCCTTATATGAATTATTAATGAGTAAGAAATTTAAATTTGACAGTTTTATTGCACCGGAAGAAGATTAACTGGGAACAGAAGTAAATTCCAAACGCTTCACGATATGTTTTGCAATAAAGTATCAAAAGGATGGTCTATTTGAGTAATAAGTCATAATCCTCGTCTCATTACGAACGCAATGAGGCGCAGATTATGGTGTAACTGTTGTATATTAAAATAAGTAAACATAAAATATGACAAAAAGCGTGTTTAGTTAAACGGGAATTTAATTGTGTATCCTTCGGGAAATTTGAATTTCATAAAAAATAAATTGTTTCGAGATTACGGTGTATAATTAAATGCATCTCGCAATCTTATTATAAAAATTTCTAACCATTAAATTGAAGGCAGAGAGCGCAGAGGCCGCAATTTAATCGCCCAAAAATCAAAACTCGTGCATCTCTAACGATGCAACGCAAAGCTCCAAATCGAACCGGAGGCCGTACATTCATTACGGTTGTTCTTACAACGCGTTGTTACAATGACGTTGCGAAACAATAGCGTCATCACTAGACCACAGAAGATGCCAATTGAACATCAATTCAGCTGATTGAGCCATTGATACGGCAAAATGCAACTTCTAAACTGGATGGAACTATTTGTCATAATTAACTCATCATTATAAGATTGACAGGAGCATGGACCACAAAAAATTGAAAATAGATTAATGAAAAACAAGGAAGTAAAGTACAAAGATGAAACATTCTCAAATAATTTGCAATTGGTTATCCTCTTCAACATTTCAGATGAATTACAGTTCCATGCATCACGTTATTAAGGAAATATGCAGTTTTATGTAGCCCATCATAAGGTATGTAATATATGTACATACAAATTTATTTAGCGGTTTATTTGGCCTAGTGTCTTCTTCTTTAAGTATTATTTATTTATCGCTTCTTCAGGCAAAATGTTATTTGAGGTTATGTGGCAATATCAACAAACTTTTAGGTTTTAAAATTAAAGTCACATTTGCAAGAAAACTAAAGAAAATTATTTGATTTTAGAAAATAGAACATTACTAGTAGTAAATTGACCACAGCAAACTTTTATTACAACCGTTTTTTTTTTGGTATTTACCTTTGATTTATATGCAGACAAGTAATTATAAATTTAATTATCACCAAGGACCACCAATAATTAATTTACTCAAAAAAATATTACTGACGTGGGATTTGAACTCAGAACGAGTTGCAATCTCAGCCATGCAAGCAACAATTGTAGCTGCTAACGCACGACCCTTTATTTACTGAAAACCCTATAAAGCCCTAAAAACCGATAATTCTTATGAAATAATTCCAGCAGAGTAAAATTTCTGTTTTTAACTTTTACATGCCAGTAAGGATAGTCCCTTGACGTTTGAACAATATAGATTTTTTTGAAATACTATGAATATGTTTCTTATGTAATAAAAACATTTATCGAATTTTTTTAGTTTTTTTGACCGTCTCATTTAGCAGTAAAAAATCGACCTTTAACATGTGAACACGAGCAATTTGAGCAAAAAAGTATGTTACAAATATAAGATTTCAACCAAATTTCATATATTAGTAGAAAATATGGTAAACACTTATTTTTTGCTACCCACAAAAAATTGACCCTTAGTTATGAAGTTATTCACTCTTGAAGTACAATTTATTTGCAATAATATTAATAGCATTAGCCATGATCACCGATCTCAAGCGATACGTGGCAACGTTTTAAATGGTTCGAGATATCTGTCAACTTTTTTGACTAATAAATACATAACTTTAAATAAAGCTCAATGTCACATATGACATCTAGTTAAATAATAATAAAAATAAAAAAAACTGTTTGTACTCGTATTAAGTGATTTATTACTAGTAAAGCTACCTTTGCTGTAATGTATCCCATCTTTTTGTAAAGAGGAGTCGATGTAATTAAATTAAATTTTTCAAATCGATATGTAGATGTCATATATGAAATAAATTTAAATTGCAATTATTGCAACATAAGAAAATATATATTTAATTTGACATTGTGAAACGTTAGACGTCAGGGAATTAGACAAAGCAAGACGAAGTGTGTCAGGAGATAAAAGGCAGAAAAATAGATATCGCTGTTATAACTGAAACAAAAAGGACCAGAACACCTACGGAAACGTAAACATCTGTATTGAGGCGTACGCAAGGAAGAAAGGGCGAAAGGGAGTGTCAGTCCTGATTAATAGGGAATATAAGAACAATATCTCTGGATGGGACTATGTAAATAAAAGAATTTTAATTTTCAACATGAACATCTTGAATAAAAGACTAGCATTAATGAAAGTTTATGCACTGGAAGATCATGTGCTGATAATACCTTCTGAATTAAGTAGCTAATTATCAAACACATAAGTATAGGGCAAGAAGTATACCTACTATTTATAAATTTATCAAATGCGTATGACAATATTTCAGTTAACAAATTGTGACGATGAAAGAAATTAGAATTAACCACATTTTTTATTACTGTTAAATCCTTTTACAAATATACCTAGTCAAAAATCAAAGTAGGCCACCAACTATCAAAAGGCTTAAAAGTTACCAAGGGACTTCAACCTAATTTTTGCATATACTCTACCGTTTTTAAAATTTATATCGAAAGGGCCTTAAAAATGTGGAAGAGAAAGTTCAAGGCCATTGAATTTGAGCTTAAAAATAACAAAACGCTGATGACCAAGTAGTTTTTGCACAATTTAGAGAAGACATATATGATACGAAAGTTTCAAGAAGAGTACAAGTAGTGAAAACTAAGCATTAACATCGACAAGATAAATAAATGTGCATAGGAGGAATTAATGAAGAACTTAGACTAAACAGAAAAAATTAACAGTAAATGTGACGAATACAAATACCTTGGTATGATATTCTCAAGTGACGGAAGAGATGAACAAAACATCTAAAGTAGATTCACACAAACAAGGAAAGTTGCAGGCGCACAAAATGGTATTTTCTGGTCAAAAAGTAAATCTATGCATAAAAAATATCTATAATTCAATGGTAAAAAGCACTATTTTATGCCTAGCTGAAATTGGAAACCTGACGGATGCAGACAAGCAAAAAATAAATTCAGTGTAATATCACACTTAGAAAGACGAACTAATGTTAAAGTTCAAGAAATAATTCAGGTAAACGAAGGAGAAATACTTCTATATAGAAGATATCGTATGTGAACAACTAAACTGGTAATTGGTATGGATATGAGAGTCCTATGACAGTATATACATCTATGTAAAATTTCTGCTTTCAACATCTATGTAAGATTAGGTTATCCTAGATGTAGTCGTAATTGATTTACTGTTTAATTAATCTGCATAAATATAAATTTATTTGAGGTTAACCAAGTGTCAACTTAAACTTTTTTATACCATCAATATATGATAATTGCAGGTTATGTAATTAAAATATAGGTTAATGGCTAATACTCAGCTAATTAGAAGTATTTTTTATTGGTGAGAGTCAGGAAAAATATATTGGTGATTACTACCAACTAAAGTCAACGTAGAATAAATTAAAGCCAAACATTTTTGCAACAAATCTAAAAAATTTGATTGCTTGGAAGTAGAACAATACCAGAGTTACTTTCTTCTGCATCTACTTTAAAATCCCATGCAATTATTTGAGAGTAAAATTTCCGCTTTCAACTTTAACCTCCTTATGCAGTTCTAGCATATGCATTAATTGAAAGGATGTGCAATTGGATAAAAACACATTTATTTGAGGTTAACCACATGACATCCTTTAAAATAATTATTTTTATATAGGGAATACATATAATAATATGCAAGGTTATGTCTTATTTTAATTGTTTATATGGCTAAGATTGTTTTACAACCAACTTAAAAAGATTATCGTTACTGTAGCTAGTAGAAAAATACCAAAATTAACTTTTCTCTGCAGCCTATTTAAGTATATATTGCAATGACTCGAGATTAAAATTATGCTTTCAACTCTAACCTCCATATGCGGTTAGGTCCTACATACTGCGTTAATGGATTTATTCAATCCTCAGTTTGATTTTTATTTATTGCTTTAAAAAGCAAGTGGAAAGTTTACCACATTCAAATGATATGTTTGCATTTGAAACAAGTGAATGATGATAGTTAATGTGACAGAAAACAATTGAACACGCGCGCGTGTGAAGTAGGTGAATGGGTCGTTTTCCTTATAACTAAATGTGAGGGAAAAAGAGACGTTTAAGGAGACAGATTAAAGTATTATTTGCATAAGTGCGCTGGTTTATTTAACTATCCGTGCCTTATTAGGGATTTTATGTCAGTGCTTGTTAGGTTAGTTTCACTCTCGCCTGAAAGATGTTTAACATTTTATTTTTGAAAAACGGACGTGCCGCGGAAGAAAGACGCCGATTCTTACTCCAGATACGCACGTGAAAATATTCCGTGTCAGAGGCTAACGAGACGCAAACGGTCTTGCTACCCAACTAGATGCATGGCAGGTCACGAATCACGGAATAGAGTAAAAAAATTAAATAAATGTTTTAAGTGGAACTCCACACAATTGAGCAACACTTCGATTCACGTCACTCGTGCTTAAGATTGAAATTTATAATTTTTAAAATCATATTAATCCACAGAACGGAAGTTAGTTACGTCACGACACCGTCATTTTACAAATTTAAACTTTGCCTTATTTTACGACGTAATTGTTGAACAAAAAGTAAAAGTATGACAACTTTTGTTTGGCCCATATTTTAAACAATAATTAAAAAAAATAGGAAATTCTAGTCAGCTGATAACTAAATAAATATGGGTACGTTTTAATTAAAAGTAACAATGTCTAAAAGTCGTAAATGAAAGTCGTATGGTGACCACACCTCCATTTTAATAAATACATACGTTATTATTGATTTCTAACCAATGTCGTTGTATGATATCTAATGTTTCAACGAACAAAAGTTGCAGTTTAAATAATTGACAAAATATGTTAAAACAAAACGACCAAAGTATTTAAATTTCTTTAATTCAGTCCTGTAGACATGGTGGGATAGGGATGCACTTTTTGTGGAAATCTGAAAGCGTAGTACTTTGGAGCAGCACATAGTTTTCATTAAATCTAGAAAAGCCAAATACACACTTAAATGCACGAATATCTCGAGAAATATGGACCGAATCAAAAAATATTTCAAAAATAATAGTGGCTCGGAGGGGACATCAGATTCTGTCAAAAAAATTCCCTTTGGCACCCTGAGGATAGACAAGGGGGACAACTTTTATATCTTAAATGATGCCCCATTTATTATTTCAAATTCGAATAGTCGGACAATAATAAAGAAAAGTTTACCTGGGGAACTTTTTTTACTTTCTTATAGATGGCGCTAAAATCAACAAAATTTGTTTGCATCCTAAAAACACATGTAGACAATTTATTTCTTTAGTACATAGAGTCGCATCAATAAGTTTTTTATTTCGCGATTTTTTATTCGATATATTTTTTAACTTATTCATATTGGTACATTTAAGTGGGTACTTTGTATCTGGGGTGAACTATAAAGTTATTTTAAACTAGCATTAGTCAGGATCCAGTTAAGAAAGCTCGTTAGTAAAATAGTAATAGACTGTTTATAGCCCGTTTAAAAAAAAATATTTTCCAAAATAAAAAAAAAATGGAGGTGCGGTCACCACACGACTTTCATTTAGGAATTTAAAACATATCAGATACTTTTAATAGAAACATAACTATATTTAATTGACTATTAGGAAATGCGGTTGGCAGTATGTCTCTGCAACTAAATTTTGTTTTGAAATGTATGGTGGCAATAACTTCGATAGTGCCACTTGATGGACTTAAATTCGATAAAAAGTTTCTTAGCAACTAACAAGGATGAGTTCTTAAAATGTTTAATTTTGAAAAAATGTTATTAACCATATTTGTTGCAAATTTATTTTAAACACTTTTAAACTCTTATGTTTTTCCCATAAACTTGAAAAGTTTCTAAATATTAGCAAAAAAACGAGATACCTAACCAATAAAGTACCATTTCCGGTTCGTGGATTTCAGCCAAATTTTTGTTAAAGCTTAAATATGAATTACCAAGCCAATCAGTTTAGCCTCACAGACAGACTCAAGTTCGAACACCCTTTTCTAAATAATTAAACAAATATTTCTGTAAAAAATTTTGATTTCGAACATGTTTATGATGCAAAAAAAAACATTTGCTTAAAATAAGGTTAAGAAAGATTAAATTCTTTTACAAATTACCTAAAAAATTGTTACTTTTATTCTTCATTCACGTTAAAATATTAGTTTTACAGGGTGAATAAAAAAATCTGGAAACGGTTATCTTGAGAAATACACTTCGAATTAAAAAACAAAAAATACGTATTAAATATTTTTATCAAATATATTTAATTATGCTAAGGAAAAGCGCACACTTTCCTCTTTGTGGGTGGAAATGGGGAAAATATTAAACAGGTTTTTTTTTATTGGATGTGGATATTTGACCGTTTTAAGATTTTTTTGACCACCCAGTATAAACTAATTTTAATTAATTAAAAATAAATAAGGTTAAAAAGGGAAAATTAAAGGTTAAATAATAAATCACCACTTACAAATGTAAAATCAAAGTAAGCCATTTTGATAGATATATAACTACAAATGTCATTATAATTTATAAACAACAGTGAAATCGTGTTTAGTTGTTTGTTTATTATTTACGCGGGGTCGTTGCGTTGACAGATATTTCAATTGTTGTAGTTTTTGTGTTGGTCTGATCTCATAATTATTTTTCTATTGTCGCTTTGCCTGCATCTCGGCAGTCAATGTCCTGGACACAATGGTTCCGGCTAATATGAATAAATTGTTACAAAGCAACATAAATATTTATCGCGTGTCATTATGTATATGTGATGACCAATTACCATGGGCTCAAGGGTTTGGCCCATTTTTTTTTCAGATCTCGTTGCATTTCCTTGACATGAATTTATTGTCATGGTCCAAGGCGGAATTGAAAGCATTTATAAAACAAACAAAAATGATAATTGAATGCGCGACGTTACAGTTCGCATTGTCATGTTTTGATTGGTTTTGTTTCATGTGGGCAGGTTTTAAGGTTGTGGAGGTTGAGAGTTATGGTTTATGTTGTGGGTAACACCTAAATTTTCTTAATTGATCATCCTTAATCGGTTCCAATTATATGAAAGATCAATTTATTTATATCATGAATATTAATTACGGAGTATAAACCTAAAAAGTTGTTTAATATCTGGTATCCGCCAGCGTTAGTGTGGGACCGAAATAAAATTATTAGGCAATTAATTTGTGTGTCAAATAAAAAGCAAATTAGGAATTTATTACTTAATTAATTTTTATTTCTTTTGGAAAATTAAGTTAATTTATTTAAGGAAGGTTAAAATTTCGAAATTTACAAAAAAATTTAAAACTGTTATGTTTTTTTCTATTTTATTATTAAATATGTTAACGGAATTTTTATGGATATTTTAAAACGTTATGTAATATATATTGCAATATCTTTACTGCATTTTTTTAGAATTCAGGAAGACAACGTTGAAGTTAATTATAATTTTCTTTGCATGGTATTCATATCCAATTGAATATCACTTTTCTCTTAGATTGCGTAAATAATAAAAAAAATTAAAAATAATTTATATATAAATAGTGTATGCAGAAATGTGGATCTCAAAAGCAAATAAAACTACAAAGTAGGTACATATTATAGTAAATTATCTGGATGTTTATTACTTTAGAAGTGGATCAGTGGTTTGAAATGCAAATTTAAACTTTTAATATTAATTATTTATCTATATCTTTATGACCACGTAAAAGGCACAGAGCGCTTGGATGCGGGAGCAGCCTTAGGGGTAACTACAAAGACCAGAAGAAAGAGGCATGATTGGTGGAACGAAACTTTAGAAAACAAAAAATTAAAAATAATAAGGTATATTATAAATGGTTTGACACCAAATTACTCCTAGATAAATCAAAATATAGAGTCTAACAAGAGGCTTTCAAGAAACTTCTTATTCAAGAGAAGAATTGTATGTGGGAAAAGAAATGCATTAAATTTAATACAAATTTGGAAAAACAAAATTATCAGAAGCATGGAAATTCATTTATTTCCTTAAACAGAGTACAAAGAACCTACTTACAAATTATACTCCGTGGAACAACACTATCCAATTGAACATAAACCGCAATTCATGACACCTTCACCTTCAAAATATCGACTTAAGGGAGTTTATTCTGATATGATAAAGAAGGCCATAAAAATATAAAAAGCAATAAAGCGAATGGGACAAAACAACTACCTGCAGAGTTATTTAAGTACCGATCAGAAACACTTGTATCCAATTAGCTTCCTTATTTTCTAAATACATCAATGGCGAACGGATTCCAGAAATATGGTAGGAAGCGCGGATAACTCTTATTTATAAGAAAAGAAAGAAAGAACTATAGATGTATTTCTAATACAAGTGCCTTAAATAATAGAAAAAGAATACAGTCAGCATAATATTAAAGGGTGGGATGGCTTTAGAGTTGGCCATTTATGCATTGATAACATCTTTACACTTACGAATCTCATTAAAAAAATAGTTACTAATAGGGAAACTCACCTTCTATTTGTAAGTAAAATATGGGAAGTAATGGAATAAAAACATCACTGTAATAAATGCAATAAAAAAAGTCCCATCTCTAAAAGTTTAAATCGGAGGACTTCTCCCACTTTAAAAGGCTTACGCCGAGGCGGCAATTTCTCTCCTATCCTCTTTAAGTTTTATTTGGACCACGAAATGAAACAATGGCGAAAGAAATGTTATGAATTGTTGGTCTTTATATACCCTTCACTTTGCCGATGATCCGGGAGTTATTGCACACGACAAAGACGAATATTTGTCCAGAAACTTATG